>JAUZNC010057408.1:0-12822 GCA_034780395.1 Vannuccia rotundouncinata | reverse complement strand
ACTAACAAATTTGAATTTATATAACCATTTGGAGAAGTAACTTTTCTGTCCCTGAAGACCATAAGGAAGAGGTTAAATAATAGAAACAATAAACAATATAGAAATCTGATTGTAAACAATCAGAATTATATGATTATTTATTTATCAACATGCATTTTAACAAAACTCAAAGCTATTTTTCTTATTTTTTAAAGTAGGAAAACAGTAAAAGAATCATAGCTATCTTAAGCTCCATTATGATTAAGTTTGGATTATATCCACAAAATTTTGAAATTTTCTGGTGTGAAAATTAAATGCAATTGGTATTGGGACACATGGAGACAGAAATTATGTGATAAAATTGTCATGAATATTTATATTTTTGGCATGTGTTTAACTAGTCTAAAAATATGTTCTAATGTGAATAAAAATGGAATCTAAACTTTATTTTGAATATATGTAGTTTTCAACTTGCCTAAATTTTAACTGAAAAGTCTATTTTTGAGGGTGTGTCCCCCAGACTATAATAAAATACATGGATTATTAATAAATAGAAGCCCTTAGTGCAGTGCATCCAGATGAGATTTTCAGTGAAAAACATAGATTATAGTTACAATTGCTGTATATAAATTAATGAATTGTTATCAAACGGTTATGAAAGAATACTTATCCATGCGATACTAAATATTTAATATATTTAAAATTGTACAGTAACTCACTTTTTATCATTTATAAATTATATTTAAAATTGGAGGGTAGTATGTAAACATATATAAATTATTTTAATTTAAAATGTAAAACAAATATTAGGTATCTACATCAAATTATATTATTCTATAGTATATAGGTTGTATAAAAAAAATATCGTCATTAGAAAGATTATTTAATTTAATTATTTTATTAATGTCTTGCTTAATTTTTACTAGAAAAGTCTGTTTAACAACGCATTAGACTGCTTTAAATTCTTATAAGCTATACTTTATATCAATTGAATTATTCGGTATTCTATTAATGAATAATTCCTTATTTAGTAATAATGTTGAAACTTAAGTTGTTCTGAATGGGGCTATTTACTATCTGCGACGAATTAAAAATAGAATAAAAAATGAAATTAATCATCAGTAATTTATGATCTCATATAATATGTATAATTTTTCAGAAAATATCATTATAGCTAATTGTTCATACTTATTATGATGATTTATTAAAAATGAAACTTATTTAGGCACATTTCCATTTAAGGCAGCTCACAAAACTCTAATTTTAAAATATATATTAATTTGTACAATTTTTTATATAACATTTGTATGGTGTGCTTTACCATAATTAAGGATGCGTTGGTATGATCATGTATAATTAGCTAATACCTATATAGGATCTGAATGTATAATATTATATAGGTAGTATATAATCTTATAATAATATAATAGTGTACACTGTACGTCTCACAAAGTTAGCCATATCAAAAATATTAAATTTTTATTTGCCCCGAACGTACTAGGTGAATTATGTTTTTTTTACAAATTTTGTAAACATTATAATTGCGCAAAAATTAGAAGAATTATGAAAATAACAATTAAAAAATTGTAATTTTCTTTAATTATGTGAATATACCAATAGTTTAAAATTCGATCTCCTACCACGCCCCCCCCCCCTCCCAATTTGTATAAGAATCTAGGACTACTTTGAATTTCCACATAATAAAACTAATTTCCCGATTTGAAGTCCAAATATATGATTGTGTATATAATAACTAAAATATTGCAATTTAATAAAATTGTAATTATAAAACGTGGATTATCCGCATGTTTCAATAATATTTGAAACCCTATAATAACCCAGTGTTCCGAAATTTACCAATCTTACTAGGATCCTACTAAACTTGTGATTCTTAATATTCCTGATAGGTTCCTATATATGGAGCGTGTTTTAAAGAACACCCCCTTAGAGATTTTTTGAAAAAAATGAAATAATAACTGATTCTGAAAAATATATAATTTTCAGAAAAAAAAACAGAAGAAAATCCATCAATCCAAACAATTATTATAGCACTTTGAATTTTGTTGGTTGCACCATTTTTTGGACATGGAAATTTTTCAGGAGAAGCTTGACTTTTGTTTAAATTAATTTTCTTTGTCAAAACGCTGAACAATTGGAACTGCAGGAACTATCCATACTTTGTATATGTAGTTATTTGCATAAACAGAACATCATTTCACGCCAAACTGAAAAAAATACTGATAAATTAAGTTTAAATAATTTAAATTGTTTATTTATTTATTTACATTCGACGGTCAAAAACATTCGGGATCAAAGTGAACCGATAGCTAGAATCGGTAAAAAGCGTCATTATAACTCTACCTCTAAACATAAGGAAGTACTCAACTTTATTACAAAGAATTGAATAACCACTTTTAGGGAGAAAGACAAGATCAAGCGCGCTTCTAAATATGACCAAATCGATAATAATTATAATTTTACATGCTTTCTAAAGATTATTTAATATATATCCACATAGTGATAAATGTATATTTAGTTATCATTTATTCTGTTTTATATGTATATGGTAGAAATTTTTGTACACCTTCATTTAACAGTTTTTTGCAATATGAGTAATATTGATTTAAATCTTTTTATTTTTGTTTAGGGTGAATATTATAAAAACTTATTATAATAAAATATTACAAAAATTCCAGTATTATAGCGATGCCCTCTGGCATACAAAGTTATCGCGTTTAATAGGTACGATATTTTGTAAATTTAATTTAACTTGGGTCTATGTATAAGAACAATGAAACAATAGGAACAGTTTATTGTAGAATAAACAATTTTTAACATACCCATACGTACAATAATAATACTCAGCATGTAAAGTTTTCAATAATTAACAATAGTTCCGAAGAGCATAACATATCACAATAAAAAAATTTTTGGTGCAGTTATTTAAATTATTTAAATAGATACGATACAATGCGATACGATACGATATACAATGTATATAGCCCGTATCGCCCCATTGTATAAGAAGGAGGAATGGAAAAAAGGTAAGGATGAGGAAAAAACTAAAAAGACATTGAGCCTCCAAATGCCAGCAATCTAACATAGCAAATTAATATAAGATAAAAAGGGAATTTAAAAATTAAAACATAAAATGTCAGTTTAATTGTTGGCATCTCATCTCGTGAACATTCATTAATGTTAAAAGGAAATTCATTTTCAATCCAATCATCCAGTTCATTGACTCTGTAATGTTTAGTTTGAACCTGGTTATCGAATTTCACTTCAATATCACATTCGAAAGGCAAACTTGGTTCATTGAATGATTCCCAGCCAATACGAATACTGATCAACAATCCTCTCTCACGTTTTCTTCCCAAAGCAGCGTTCAGAACAAATCCTTGATTGTCCTCAGATTCGGGAATTAATATCGGACAGCTATAAATCATCCGAGGAGTGACGAGATCTCCATCCATAATTTGACGCCAAATTTGTAGTTCCTTTGACTTCTGACCTGCTCGAGTCTTGACCATGCATCTATTATTGTCAGCAGACAGGAGTTATTCTTCAGGCCCGTAAATCACATTGACTTGTGCACGAATCCAGAGAGAACATGACACTATATACCTACCCTCTGCAAGCACAACGGATCTTTGAAAATTATAGATGTGTTACAAATTATCAAAATAACAGCTTTATTGGATGCATATGATGGCATATAGTATAGCTAACCATTTCAGTAGGTATAGGGACCCCCTGAATAATCTAACTAATGGTTTATTAATGGTTCATCCATACCGGGGGGGGGGGGCGATTTCGGCCCCTCTCTATTATTTTCGCTGGTATTTTTTATGAAACAGTTTGAGAATATAGTAAGCTTTTACTGACTTTTCTTAAAATGAGTTTTCATACTTTAAACGCAAAATTAAAATTCGTAGACTCAAGGGACGATCATGAGAGCGGTTCCATCCCAATTCACCATTCTTTTAATTTTTACAAAATGGCTATTATATAAATGTAAATCACAGGAATTTCTTATATTACGTGATAATCAGATAGATAAAATTGTAATCAACATGAATTCACATCAAAAAATTGAATGATTTAAAAAACTTTTTTTGTTAAAATTTTTAAATAATATTTTTTCTAAATTATAAAAATAAAAAATTTATAAATTTGAACTTCCTTAAATTTTTTTCTTTTCTGATTTTTCTAATTTTTGAATTATTATCATGCAGAAAACATTTTTGACTATCCCCACTCATGACAAATTGTACGCACACTATTTGCGTTATATTTGGAAGGGGGGTCCAAAGAATGGAGATTAGTGCGATAATTACTATCTTAATCTATGAATTAAAAAAGAAAATACAAAGTAGACGGAGGAGTAAATTGATTGTATTTATATAATCTGCATTACAAACAGTATAACACCGATTAATTTTTTTAATATTATTAATTTCAGTAGAATTTTCAACAAAAGTATAAATAAAAGTTGTTTTTACCTGAAGTAAACGAAAGCATGACAATTTAAAAACGCAATATTTAATGGTAAATAATAGTACTAGGAACAATTAAAATCATACCTTGTAATGATTGACGTCTGAGTTCTAAAATAAAAAATGTAATTAATATATCCCCTATTAGGCGTCCCAGCTTTGATGTCGCTCTCCACCACCACTCCGAACGCTTTCTCTTATGTGTCGACCTCAACCGGCATTCCCCTCTGTGGGATAGCATTCAGCCTTTGGACCAGTCGGGTAAGATCCTCGAGAACTGGCTTTAGGAAACTGGCTCTGAGTGCCAAAACGACTGTTCGGTGACCCGCCGAAAAGAGGTACGGTTGGTGGGAGCTCGCTGGACGTCACCTTCATCCCAAGTGGGTTGGCCAACTATGCTCACTGGAACACGCTCGACTCCCTGGGGTTACATCATCTTCCAATTTTGACGCAGCTCAATCTCGACGTCTCTGCCCTGTCTGCCCCCCAAACCGTAGCTCTGCCAGGTGGAAGTGGTCAGTCGCCGACTGGCCAGCGTTCACGGTCGCGGTGGAGGAGGTACTTGCTGAGGATACCCAGATCGACAGGTCGCTTGATGTTAAGGTATCGCTTCTGGCTGAGGTGATTCTCAAGGCCGCGTCTACCCACATCGGCTTTGTGTGCCCTTCCAAGAGACCGAAGCCCTGGCTCACCCAAGCCATCAGTTTGGCCATCAAGCGCAGAAACTACTTGAGGAGTGGATCAAGTGTGTCGAGAGGTCGCGGACCTTATCCGGGCCACCAAAGAAAAGCAGTGGCATGACTTTCTGGACAAGGTGATTGGACAACCAGTGCTGACAAGCTTTGGAGGGTCGTCAGGTCCTTGTGTGGCTCTCTCAAATCCCCCAACGCGAATGAGGTCCTTTTTCACGGAGGCAAGGAGTACCGCAGCGGGTATGCTAAGGCGGACGTGTTCGCCAAGCACTACTCCAGAGTTAACCACCTGTCTTTCAATGCGGCCGAGTGGGCCAGGAATCGTCACGTCCGCAAAATGCTAAACGCTTCGGATGTCGACCAGGAGAACTGCTGCCCTTTCCTGAGACCGCGACCGTGACCGCTCTCCTGGAAGATGTCTCACGTACCCATTCGGACTTGGACCAGGTCTTCACGTTGACAATTTATACGGATGCCTCGGCGGTCCGTGGTTCCCGCGATGGAGGCAGTGCGGCTGTCATGATCTCAGACCGTTCTACCTCACCAACCCGATACACCACCATCAGGAGCAGAGGAAGGGCCCTTACATGCTTTTACGACACAGAGATCCAGGCTTTGGGTCTCGCAGTGTCCTGAATCCGGGAGCACCCAGAGGCGCGCGGACCCTGTTCGCATTTCCCCGGACAGTCAGTCCACTATCACAGCCTTTGGGGCCCGGAATATCCGCCTTACCCCCGACATGGCCGCGCTAATTAGAGACTCCTTAGACGCCATCCCCAACCACGTGATCCTCCAGTGGGTCCTCGGGCATTTCGGTCTTCCAGGGCCGGGAACGAGATGGTCGACCTGGAGGCAAAGTCCGCCGTTTCTGATTTGAACTCGCAAGCTGACCCTACCATCATCGAAACAATGTTGTTGGCCGACTCTGCAGCCAAAGAAGCCACCTTACTGCACGATCCCGGCGAGCCAGTCTTCTTCAACAGCATCAAAGCTTTCATCCGTGGTCGTTTAAGGACCTACAACCCAATAACCCCAGGATAATCAAATTTACGAGAGACACTCCGCCATCAACAACCGCCAAGAAAGTTGCCTTTTGGCACAGCTAAAAAGCGTCCATTCAATCAAGTTCATGTTCGATCAAGACCCTTATGGATCCATTCATCAACCCGCGTGCCCCTCGTGCGTGGACAAACCACACACTATGGAGCATTGGATCCATAACTGCCCAAGCACGGACGCAGCAAAGATGAAAATATTTGGAACCTGCCGATTGCCTCTCTCGGTCCTCAGCTCGCACCCGAGAAAAGTGGTCCTACTGGCACGCCTCACCTTACTGTAGGTGTGGTAGGCCACCAGTCCTACTCAACAACCACCAGCGATACTTAAAAAAAAAACAGGTACCTGGAGTACCTCAATCAAAAAGCACTACCTTAAAAGTTCTTGGAGTACCCGTACGAACCTTAATGTTATAATTTAAAATTATTTTATGAATAAAACGTATATTATTTAAATGAACAATATTATATGTAAAACGAATATTTATATGCACAGTTTAGGTAATATAAACAATGGTTGACTAAATATATATACGGGGGGGGGGAAGGTATGTTTATTTGGCACACCAGAGTATCAAGTTTCTGAACAACAGGCTAAAACGAGATAGTAAAGACATTTTTCATGAAGGGTTCAGTTCACATTCACCATTTACAGAACGAAGCTTTGATGAACTGGTGTCTTTATCAACAGGATTTGTTGTGGATAGCAGGATAAATTCAGAGACAATATTATATACTAGCAGTCATACCAAATCCCCATAGCTTCACCAACATTGGTTAGAGACTCTACAACAATACATCTCTCAATCCCAGCAAGTCCAGAAACACCAACGGCTGACATACGCATAACTCGGAAACCTACATGGCAACAGACTGGTGAATGGATGATGAAGTGATAAGCACGCGTTGTTTACCACGTGCTGGAGGGGATGATGGGTTTTTGCCTTAATTACATTAACTAACTCACATTTGCTTACATTAGTTTACCTATTTTCACATTCTATCTTTCATCCCTTTTTCTTTCTATCATCTTCTATTCTAGCTATCATCTCTATTCTATCTATATTATCTTATATTGTACCTATTATATGCACACAGTAAACTATCACATTATATTAGTAACTATATTACTGATCATATTATATTCTTTACCTATATGGCTACACCATTTAGCTATTATGGTTAACGTGTTTATTATATGTTTATTTTTATTTATATATAATATTCCTTTCCTGTCCACTTTTAATTAACTCACTTTTATTCATACTTTTCCTTAAACTAATGTGCCTCTTATATTACTTCCTTTCAGGAAAGAACACTGTGTTCATTTTAATTTAATAAAATGCTATAACTAAAGAGGAGTTCTTCTTCACTTCTGTTGTTTCGGAAGTTTCATATTTGCAGTCGGGGACGCCACAGTTTAGAATGATGATATTGACTTGATTAATTATTCAATGATCGCGTAAAGAAGAACTTAATTGCTTCTAGATAATAATTTTTTATCTGTGGAAATGGTAATTAAATAATTATCTGGAACAAACGAATAAAATATAGTTATACAACAAGCAATGCAATGTGAAGAATGTAAATATTAACATATGCATATTATCATGCTGAATATTAATAAACATAGGAACATAATAAATATAATAAATGGTAAATGCATTACATAGAAATTAATAGTAAGTAAGTAATTAGTTAATTATTTTATGAGAGCTATAACCCTTCAGTTAAGTCCGTCTTTTTAGGTTTTTATCAGGTGATAGAATTTGGGTATGTTTCAGTTATTTGTTATTATTTTTTTTGAGTTTCTGCATCGGTGAGTTTAAGTTCTTTTTATGTTTTGTTTAACTTGACTAAATATATATTAATTTTAATTCGCAAAAGTTTAAATCTATATTGAAAATTATTTTTTCATTTATAATTTTCTTTTAAAAAAACGGTGAATAGTTTTTAACATGGAAGATCGTACGCCACCTGGCCAACCAATCTTAGACATGGGTACGTTAATTAATTTACTGCATCATCTTAATATTAAGCACTAAGATTTCATTTTGCTATTTTCTAAATTTTCTAAATTGTTTTTTTTACTTATATTATGTGTAAATAATTAAATAATATTTATGCTAGTTAATGAAAATTGGCATTTTATTTTCAAATATAGTATTACATACCATGGTTTTTGTATTTTTTTGTGTAAATTGCACCCACAAGATTTGATAGAATTTTTTATCTTGTTTTTATATGAAGTTGGGCTCAGCATGAACAGGATATTTGCAAAAATTACCATAAAATACTGCTCTAGTTGCAGATTGCCTGATACCTGGTCTTGTATAGGTCAATTAAATTAAAAATTCTATTACTTTGAACCCCTCTTACAATTTTTCATTGAACATATATGCCCTTTAGAAAATGATTCCTCAAAAACTTCTCAACATTTTGCTTTCATAAATTTGTTTTTACTAAATATTACTTTTTAAATAAAAGATGCTGTCTTTATTGTATTTTCTAGTTTAAGGTCAGCCAGACTATTGTTTTCAGTGCAGGATTTAGATCTGTCAAAACCTTTATATATATATATATCAATTATTTATTATATTTATAATATATAAATTTTTATTAATGTAAACAAATTTGCTTTTGTATTTTGTTTATTCTTAATACTGATGGTATGGAATTTTATTTGGTACAAATTGAAAATATTTGTGAGGCTGATAGTTTCAAGAATTCCAAGTTGATGGGAAATTCCAAATTTCCATTTCAACCTGTGGTGGCCAGATTGTCTTGCCATGACAATTCCGTCATCTAATGGAATTAATCCTATTTTATCAAGGATTATTTACAGTGTGTCATTTTAACTTGTTTTGTAATTTGCATATTTATTGTATTTATTACTAGTATATATATAGCATTCCTTATTTTTCAGTATTTCATGAGGTTATTCTTGAATATTTATTCTTTATATTACTGAGTATTTACTTATATAGTACTCCTGTATTTGGTAGTTTATAGGTATTATATTCAAGTGAGTTTATATTCTATTATTCTAATATTAAGTTACTCAGGTTTTTTTATTCAGATAGTATATGTTAGTTGTTGTATATTTCTGTCCTCTTCTGTTAAAACTAAGGTTTTGTAGAGCACATGTCAGCTCTATGATCTAAAATAGCCAGCTATAGGTGCTACAATATATAATGATTTATAACTCGCAATAGGTTTTCACATTTTACTATAGCCGTGATGTAAATACTTGAAGTTTAATATGACTGTAGATTATTGCTAAGTCAAAACAAAATATTTGGTTATTAGAAAAAAAAATTAGTAATATTTTCTCTTGATTGTGGACATGGCAATTAGTTTCACATAAACTTAGTAAAAGACATAATTTATTTTTTAAACTCCATAAAACTAATGCAATTGTCATGGCAAGACAGTCTTGCCACCCTGCTTCAAATGGTCAACAAATTAATTCAAAATGTGGTCGTTCACACAGCCTATTTAAAAAAAACATAATTATTTTATTTTATTTAATGTATAAAAAATATCGAATCACATTTAAATTACAAGAATATATTAAATTACTCAATGATCTCAGAGTTATATTGTGTTTTTTGAGATGAGTGCTAGTGATATAGAAAGTTTTAAATATTTCATTAATGTCTTCTATTATAATTATGATTTAGTATATTTTAGGATTTTTCCAATATAATATTTGTAAATTGGAATCATAAAATGAATTATATACAATACACATAAAATCTATGCCTTTTTTGACAATAGATACATTTAAAATATTGCTGAAAATGTAATGTTAAAATCTCTATGGATGGCTTCATAATTCCAATTTTAAAATTCTGTCACAATAGTCATAGTCAAATGAAAATGACATATTGAGCAATGTACAAATTGTTTTTTAAATATATTTTCATAATTACATCATATTTTCTCCACTCTATCTATGCATTTCTGCATACATTCAAACCATTTTGACAGCAAGTGGCTCAGTCAGGTCTTCATTGGAAAACTGGTTCATGTAATGCTGAAAAACAACCTCAGATTTGTGTGGGTTTTCAAATGGGAAACCCTGGGTGATTTTGTAAACTCTAAAAGATAAAAAAGTCACATGGGGCCAAATATATGGAATATATGCAGAGTGCAAAATCAACTAAACATTGTTGTCATTCAACCAGAATATTGTTTCTTGAGCTCTGTGTAGCTGGGCCTTGTCATTGTGGAGCCATGATGGTGATGATTGCCATGGGGATACACTTGCGGCTGCAGTTTCTAACACACGAGGCAAGTACTGAGTGCTGTTCCAGTTTGCTGACCTTCAACTGGAACAGTGACCAGATTTTTTACTGCAAGGGAAGCAAATGTGGCCACAATTTGCTCATTGGCGCTGCCTCCTCAAACATACTTCAGAGAGGTGATGTGCCAGATGTCATCTATTGTGAGGAATACTGTTTGCTCTCAGGGTCATAGCAATAGACCCACTTTTCATTATATTTAACTATGTTGCAGATGGATCTGCGATTCCCACGACAATTTTTCATTGCATTTAACTATGTTGCAGGTGGATATAATGAAGCAAATATATAGGACTGATAACTTTAAAATTGGAATTATGAAGCTATCCATAGGGATATTGTCTAAAATTTTCACCCTCGTACTTAACTTTAGATGTCCGTCTTCCAATGCTGAATTGACTGACGACTTGTTAACTCTTATCTAAATTTATTTTATTTTAAAGCACTATTAAATGTATTAAATGCATACACCTCGTATTTTGATTATGGCCGATTTACTATATATACAAGTTATATTGTATCTCAAATTGAAGTGTTCCGTGTATTAAGTTCTAAATTGTAATTATGAGATCATCATTAAAGAATAACCACAGAATTGTGAATGCACTTTTTATAATGCCACATATTTTTAAATTTTATGAAAATTTTATAATAAAGACATAATAACATTATATTGAAATAGTTTGATATGGTCCAAAACGTCCCAGTACTAGAGTAATCACCCTACGCTATAATAATATTTACTAACATTAATAACTCATTTTTAAAATGGCTTTTGCTATCATAATGTGCGATACAATAGAAATAACTCTTTCGGAATATATAGATAGTCTTATTCTCTTATATAACTATTAAAAGAAAGTGCCCTTTGATGTTTAATTTTGTGTATATAATATCAGTTATCAATATATATATATAATATATCATCTGTTATATTAAAAGTACAATTATTATTTTATAAATAGCTCAGCTGTCACAATATATTATATTCCATTTATATAATTAATTCCTAAAGTTTTGTTATTATTATTATATATATATATAGAGTGGTATATGATGTTAAAAAAGTCATTTTTTTTAGATATTGTACATGAGACAATTCAAAGATATTCACTGCAATTGGAAGCTAATCTTGTACGAAGGTTTGCAGAGGAAAGAGACAACTTCAATCGACAATTTCAAGAGCAACAAAATATTCGTGATCAACAACATGAAGCTGATCTTGTACGAAGGCTTGCAGAGGAAAGAGACAACTTCAATCTACAATTTCGAAATGAACAACAGAGACGTGATGAACAACATAATGATGTCCTTTTACAACTTTATAAAGCGGAAGAGGAACGTCTTAAAACGAAAAAACAATTGGATGATTTGACCAATGATCACAATGATTTAGAAAATAGAACTAGAATCTATCAGAAAACCAATGAAGAAAATTATGACAAGCACTTACAAGAATTTGAAAGAAGCAAAAAAAATTGTCAGGATAAAATAACTCGATTAGAACAAGTGGTTGAACGACTAAGGAATATTCTGCGAAATATGGGGCATTTAGGTAACATCATGTGATTCCTATATATATAATACCATTACAGTTTTGTTTTGTTTTGTAAGCCTGTTTATAACATATCACATATTTTTATTAAAATACACACATCCATATTTATTGGATATATAGAAATTAGATTTTTTTAAATTTAAAAAGATATTTTTAATAAAAATTATAATTGTTTTATTTCTTTCAGAAGAATCAAATAATGATGACAATGATGATCGTTCAGATCAGGAGGGTAAGTTCAGCAATTATCCTCAGTTAAATGTGTGCAGTAAACTTTATACTATTGTCGGCTACGTGTTGAGTGATTAATATACTGCTATATTAATTATCTTTATCAAATTTATATTATCTTTAGTTCGTAATCAAAATGAATATATAAAATTATTGTAAACAACAAATAAACACAATATGTATATAATTACTTACACGAATGATACCCAAATGCTCAGGATATCAAATCGTTTTTTGTCTCTTTTCACAACCCTCCTTATCAATTGCTCATATGTTTAACAATTAAAGTTTTTTTAAATCTATTCTGTGTTGTAGGAGCTGCTTCTGTAACAACTAGACCATCGCATGATACAGGTAAAACTATTTTTAAAGTTGATTTTCTATCAGTTAACTGTATTGAAATATATAAAATTATATTATTTTTACCTATTTATATCGTATTATTGTGTAGTAGTTAAATTATTAATTAGTAAGGGATTTAATTAATTCGATTGATCATCGCAA
>JAUZNC010057407.1:0-12823 GCA_034780395.1 Vannuccia rotundouncinata | reverse complement strand
ACAAAAACCTCAAGCATGCGTCAACACAATATGCAGGATTTTAAATGGTTTCATAATAAAAAGCATCATCTCCAGTAAATCTGTTTCAAATAACCAAATTACTTGCCTCATTAGATTGCATTTAAAAAAATATATTAAATAAGTTAAGAAAAATTTAGAGTTAATGAGCAAAAGTTTACATTTTATGTTTGAAATATAAACGCCTTAATTGAAAATTACTTCTCTTTTGAAACGGAAAAATCACAGTATGAACTGATTTTTGCCGCTTTTGAAACGGTATCTCTGAATTGGTATTGTTGAATTACGTGTGACTATTATTGATTTAACTACGCCGCACTGTGTCGCTTAAGCCGCTTTTGAAATGAAATTTAACTTGAAATTTAGCTTGATTCATAAATTAATTTTTTTGGTAAAGTCAAAACTTTTTAAAATATGTAGTATAATTTAAAAGTCAGCAAGTTCGATAATTCGAAAACGAAGGCTTTTGCACGATTTCATTGATATTGCATAATTTTCATGAAATAATCATTTTTATACCATGGAAATAATACATTTCAAAATATGCAGCTAAGCTTTAAATATCTATTCCATGTTTATCTTTTAAATAAATATTTATAGTTTCATCAACTTTTTATTATGAACACTAAACAGGCATTTGCTTCACGATTTCCCTTTTTTAACAACAAAGGGTATTAATTAAATCACAAGACAAAGCAAAAACATTCATGCATACAGATCGACTAAGTGGTCATTAGGAATTTTTGAAGCTTGGCAAAAAACCGCTACAAAAATGGTGAAACAGTTCCAGATAAAAATGACAAACAATGATCTAAATTTCTGATTGCGAGATTTGCTATAAAATGCCGACGACTGGATGGTAAAAACTTACCCCCCTCTCCCCGTTAGATTGAAAAAAAATCTGAAGAAAAAATTTTCAAATTAAAAAAATCATGAACTGAAAAACAGCAAGAATTTCCTTATTTCCGACAAGCTCTTGGTGCAAAATGCAAGAAGTTCACTAAATTGGGAATAGGTATCCACAAACGTACGACCGATGCATTAACATTGAAGATGAGGAAATAATTAGGCAAAAGCGTATATTTGATGACGATACAGCTGAGGCTCACTTGTACATTATATACTACTACTATTGTAAATTGTTCGGCTTAAGAGGTGACGAGCACAGGTAACTGAATTGTAATCAGTTTACAATTTTTCTCATCAGTGAAACACCTTCAATTATTTATATCGGGAGTACATCTAAAACTTTTCAGAAGATCTCAAGCAGCTAAATTCAATACCTAAGAAAATCAATCACTACGATAGGTATCTTAGGTATTCTTAATACGTATCTACGTATCTCGGGTTTATCGAAAACAGGAGATAGGAGATATTACTATATAATTTACGAAGAATAAATTTACAATTTAAAGATATTTCTACTGCCAGTAACATTCATTTTACGAAAAATAAGAATGAAAGAAGTGTTTGCTGAAGACAATTATATGGAATTGGATGTTACATCCTTAAAAAATATTTTGAAAGATTGTAACAATCAAAATAGTTTGGCGATTTCAACTGGTACGGTCACAGAAGACGATAATTTAAAAGAGGAATACAAGAGGAAAATTAATGAGTAATAAGTGTTTTCAATACTTATTTTAATTTAACACAATTTAAATTAGTCGACGATATTTTTTTCTGGAGTGCGCAAAGTAATGGTGACTTTTACCCACCGGACACGCTGAAATCAATTGCAGCAATGATACTGTTGCCCTTCAAGATTGAGTACAAATAGTCAGTTTCTATTTTCACAGATCACAAATTCCAGCAGGCAAGAGACAGCCTCGATGCTCAAATGAAAAAGTACGCCAGAATGGTAAACGTAAAAAGCGGAGAATACATAAAAATAGTTTTATATTCTCCAGTGGAATAACTTTTTGTTTGGCAAATTTTGAAACCGAAACTTATAGATCATAACTAGTAAACAGAACATTTTAGAGCTTATAAATTTATTTTAAAAATAAATATAAAACACGTGCAAAGTATATAAAAATTATTGTTTCAATTAAAAATATATTATTGTTATACTATAAATATACTAAAGTCTATCAATTCAATTCAAAATTCAAAACTCTATTTATCGTTTAATCATCTTTAAAATTATCGATAGTGTTCTATTTTCATCTCAATATTCTTTCTTCAAAAAGCCAAGAGAAAAACCTATTCATGACATGTATCTTTTATGCCTAAAAAGACAAAGAAGATGATTTAAAAAAAACGATAATTAGAAAGATGCCACTGAGAAAAATTTAATAAATGGCTTGGATTTGAATGATCAATTGTGATTGAATATTCTCATGAAAACTATCTATCGTCAAATTATAGAAATTCTTCATTATTTATTATTTGAAAATATACATTTTACAACACGATCGTCATCCCAATGTGATCACCTTGTTGATGGTTCTTCATCAGAACAAATTTTCAACCAAAACACAACCTAAAGATATTTCACCATCAGTGTATCCTGATTATCAATAATTGAATAAAAATTATTCCTCTCGGTTTATTCCAGAAGCAATAAAAATGTGTAGCTTTGCTTAACCGTTGTGAAGGTAGGTAATATTTCTGTCATGAGAATCTCAAAAAACTGTCCAAGTGTGGCGCTGTAAGAAATTCAGGAAAATATTGTTACTTCAAATGAAAACCCAACCCTGTCATAAGCTACACATTCTGAGCGTTCGTTACCATATACCCCACTATGTTTCTTCTAGTAGTGACTGTAAACAAATTACCATTTTCTGTGGATGACATGGTAATATTGAAGTGGACTCCGGTTTATCCAAACGACAAGCACAAAGATTTGCATCACACATTCAAGTAGGTTGTGAAAGTAAAACTAAATTTGAATCCTATTTCAAATCAAGTTTAATGAAAAAAGCCACGCTCTTGATGATTACTTCATTGTAAATGCAATGGATTTCTTTAAAAGTAAGATTTAAAGTAAGATTTTTTTTTAATACTGTTATTTCAAATGACGGGTGTTAATATTCACATTGTTTTAAGTTCGATTTGGAACATTATAGCAGATTAAAAGTTAGCGAGTTCGATAATTGGAAAACGAAGGCTTTTGTGCAATTCTAATCATTTTGTGGAATAACCATTATTATGGTTAGTTGATTCTGGTTTTATTATCTAAATTTCTTGAAGCTAACCCTGCCGATTTTTAGCTTTAGAAATATAGGCAAACTAAAATCCAGTGTAAAATCCAATTTAAAATTATATTCTATGTTTAAAAAATGTTTATATAATTCTATTTTTTGATTGATTTTATTTATATAAATAGAATGCAATGAATATTTATTTTATTTCACTAACAATCATGAATTACCCTACATTTTCAAATGAAAAAATAGCTAAATTAGTGTCATGAGCCATAGTAACTGATTGCGGCGGTTTCAAGAATAATTCGAAAAAGATGCTCCTCCTAGTAGGACTAGGACTGTGAGAGCATGGAAAATTCGTTTTATTGAACCATTGAGCATTTTACTAAAACCTCAAAATCGACACGAACAAGAAAATTAAAATTTATGAAGAAGTAAAGGATCAATTGGAAGGTGCATTTGGCGATGGAACAGTAACTTCTCAGAAAGATGCTACAAAATTTGGCATTAGGCAATTATCTGTATGTCGTATATTAAAAGAAAAGGGTATGAAATCTTATAAATACACAAGAAGGCAAGAGTTACAAGATGCAGATTATCCTAAAAGACTCACAATTGCAATTATTATTCACAACAGAATGAATATCGAATTATGGAGAAACCTAACAAATTTGCTAGAATTACATTTAGGCTATGTTACCTCATAATGGACGATTAAGATACATAATTTTGCATGACATAATGAATGGTGATCGGTATATGAATGTACTTGAAGAAATTACGAAAGAAACATCTTATAATACTGCATATATGTATATATACCTACATTTTTATATATGTTTTAGTACCTAGAATGTATTTTTATACATATAAAGTATATAAATAAAAATCAATAAAAACATAAAATTATATATCATAGTTAAAGATATAAATATTTTACATAAAGTTTTTAATCCGAAATAAATAAATAATTACTCCTTCATCATCAAGAGCCTCAAACACTATCTCACCACAGACAACATTATTATGCACTTCACCAACCAGAGTTACTCATCAAAAAGCAGAAGCAGACAAACTAATGTTCTGAAACATTATACTTTAACATCATAGAATAAGATTAAATCCAAAAGTTATGGCAAAAATACTGCTCAAAATAATGTCAAATTTCAATTCTGAAAGTTATAATGCAGAAAAACAATGACTTTTGGAAAACATAAGCAGTGAAAATTTTTAAAAAAGTGACAAGCAAGCGATAAAGCAGTTGATTCGATCTTAAGTTTTTTACCAATTTATGCAAGAAGGATGGGGCCAAAATGAAGGTTTATGACGGAATATATTATTCCCTAAACAGAAAGAATATTTATGGATAAATACAATATCAACATTTTGGAAAATCTCATTTTCCGAAATCAAACTTGGTTTTCAAAGTAATTTTAATTATTTATAGTTTATCAAACATTTTGAAAAATAATTCCTAAGAAGTCACAAAACAAAAATGGTCAATTTAAAATCCATGTATTCCACAACATCTACAATATTTTTATTTATTATTCAACTTTACTTCTGCAGTTATTAATACAGTTTTGACGAGGTGGAAGAGACAACACGAATATATTTCTCACAACTTTCTGAAGACATACTTGTAGGTATGGGAACCCTGAAGCTAAAAAAACTTAAACCTTAATTAAATGAAAAAAAAAAAAACAGCATTGATAATTATATGTAAAATTTATCTGATAAAATAAATCTGAGTAAAAGTTTGCAGGTTACAGCAATCACGATATTTAAAGAGAACGGAGATACAAATAAGGAAATTGCCTCATTTACTGGACACAAGAATCCTTAAAGCGTTCAGAGATATTGCTGAAAAAGACGTGATGAATCTCATCAAGAGATGTCGGTCGTCTATATTAAACTGGTTTTACTGAATCAACAAAACAATCAATTTCAGCTGTTAGAATAAAATTCAACAAAATTTTACTTTATCTGCCTATTGTGGTTATCAACAATTCTTTTGGATGAAGCCCCAAACCCAGTTCTTTGTATGGTCACTTTCGGTATATAACCATTAAAGTTTTTGAATGTTCATGATGTGCATTTCTCAAAATTTGACTATTCAATGAATAGTGAACCGATTTATGGATTGAGAAGATGGTCAATCAGAAATGATTATCAACTGGTCAATTTATCGAAATTATTTGGCTTCAGGTAATATTATGTATGTGCCACAACTACTTTTCTGGATTTTCTTAGGTCATTGGAAATGACAGCAAAAGTATTTGCTTCACTACCCTATGAATACATGACACCCTTGTGGATGACAACTTGCTTATGTGCATTCCGGAAATGGGCTGATTGCTGATTTATTTAAATTCAAACAACTTATTAACAGCCATCTATTATTAACAACTTATTAACAGCCATCGATCAATCAAGCTTGGTGACATGTATTAAAATCTGATTCAAATAGAGTGGAATTAGTGATTTAATGAGAGAAGTTTTGGAGGATGATGACCCATTTAAAAATAGTCATGATTCAGATGGTGTGCAATATTTGATAAATCAAATCATAAATAACCCTGTCTGTTTAAGAGCTCATTGATGCTGAATGGCTTTTCCAGTTTATATATTGGCACAGACATGTGTTTTTATACAAATATATTTGAATGATACTGTGACAACAGAGAGGATGATGTCACATTAAACTTTTTGACATATTATTGCAAGTTATATGGTCTAATGAAAGGAAGATAATGGGATGAGTGTATTTTCCAGTCCATAATTATTAGCTGCATTAATATTTTTTAATCTCGAGACAGAAAACTCACTTCCATCCTCCACATGTATTATAAGTTTACTTCAAATGGATGAGTTAATTCTGTTTTACTTTAGCTCTGATTATTCACAGTCACTGTTTTGTATTGTGGAACATGTGCAAACAGTTATATTTTCTTATGTGCACTATGGAGTTGAATAAATTGTCTGACATAATTAATCAGTTAAAGTAGGCATGCAGTGGTGGTATGCCCTTGTCATAAATTAATAATGCTGAAAACCCAAAATAATGCTGGAGAGAAAGTATGTAATTTCTGATTAAAATAACTGCTAATTTACAATTTTACAAACATAGAGTTAGTGTCAAAATGTCAATGTTATGAAAATGATACAGTGTTATTTCTTTTTATGAATTTTTGCAAGGGATGAAAGTGAAGATTTTGATACTGAACTATGCTTCAGCTTTGCTGCATCCACTGCCAATTTGTACAATGTGCATTCGATAGCTATTCCAAACAAATGGTGAACAATTTTGTAGAATTGGTAAAAATTATGCGCCAAAGGTGCATCCAAAACTCCAGCAAACATTCATAACAAATGCTGAATAATTTTTTTAGAATTGGTAAAAAGATGTACCCAAAAATCCAGCAAACAAATGCTTAAGAATTTTCTAAAATGGGTAAAAAGATGCACCCAAAACTCCAGCAGACATTCCAAATGATTGCTGAACACTTTTCTAGAATTGGTAAAAAGATGCACACCCAAATCTTGTTTTTAAATGGCAAATTTGTAGCTAGTTTTGAATAGAAGCCTCAGAGGTTTAGTAGTGATTCTATTATTGTCAAATGTCACACATACCCACTGACTGAATAGGAATATTTACTTACATAAAATTTTCACACCTACAGAAATTAAACAATGCTGAGATGAAAATAATAATGCTTAATGCTCAAAATCTGGGAAATAACACTCAGCATTATATAATGCTGGATGTACCACCAGTGGGCATGGGACATTGTTACACATTTAGAGGAAGTTTAGCCTACTTACCAAACTCAACATTTATATAAGTTGACTGAATCCAGCTAAACTACCCTATATATTTGCATTTGGCAGAAATGATTTGCAAAAACCTGTGACTTTCAGTCAATAAATTCAAAGATTCAGAACTTTTTGCTTTGATCAAATTGGTCTATCTTCCATCATGGCAACTTTAGAAAATGTAAACTATACCATGTTGCCCCACAATTTTTATTTTGAAGTTATTTTTGTTGATCCCAGTACTAACTGTGGCTTCAGTGGAAATGACAAATGCCACATTCAAGTTGATTAAAATGGATAGATAAAAAAAAATATGAATTTATCTATTTATATAAATAAAATTATAATATTATAATATAAGCTCCAAATCAGTATAGCAGCATCCTCTAGCTTTAGTAATAATCTTTAACCTTTGCATTATGTTGCTATTTTTATCTTAGTATTGTACCGGTGATGCAAAGGCATCATGTGCTAAAACAAAGTAATATTTGCCAACATATATTTAATTTACTGTATATATAAGTCACATATATATTCTGTATACAAAAACAGTATATACATGGGTATGTATAAATGGTATAAAGCGGTAACTAGCACATGTATAAAAAGCAAATATGTGAAAAATGGTATAGCTATAGGTAAATTGGCATAAATGTGGAAAATATGAAACATGCAGCATGAAGCAGAGTTAAAAAGTAATACACCCTTGGTGTGCACACATATAGTAAATAAACTTTATACACAGTTATTGCAGGTATAATGAGCATGCTGTGGACACACAAATCTGTTGCATTGATTGCACCTTCAGTGAACAAGCTTTCTATTAGGACAAATCGCACACATCCCTGTCCATGCTCAATGTTGGGTAGTTCCATTGCAACTGGTTGCTGGCCCAAAATGTTGAACATTTGAGCATGAGGTGGAGCTGCCAGATTAATTTGTGTTGAATGACTTTGCATATGAGCAGAACATAGAGGCTTTGCTAGTTCATCTATGTAGAAACGTTGTTTGGAATGATGCTTTTGATAAAAATTTGGATGGGTCTTCACCCAGATAACAAATGCATTGTAAGTTACAACATCTATGATGTTTAAAAAAATTATTTGGCCACCTATTTGTCTGGCAAGAACATGAAAATTCATGGACTAATTTGTCAAGAGTATCAACAGGTCCTTTGGATGAATTGTAGTCAAGTATGATAGTAGGTTTTCTATCACCATCTGCCAATACTGCATTGTCACTGTGTGTAGTCGATAATAAATTAACACTTTTACCCCTTTTCAGTACATATGATACAAGAGTCATATTATTATAAAATCCAAAAATGGAGCTATGTACTTCACGAGAACAAGATTTTTGCATTTGAGGAGGAATTTCCATCTTATTAGCTCTAATGGTACCCAGTATTGTTAGTCTATTTGCTGCCATTGCCCTTGCTAGTGGGATGGAGGTAAAGAAATTATCCATTGTTATATTTCTGTTTGATTGTTGAACTGGACATGTGAGTTTTTGAACAACATGTTTTGACAGTATAAGTATACCTACATAAGTATATCTATTTCTATGAGAATACCTTTATACAGCTATAAATAGTTGATGCATTTGCATCGGCAGCATAATATTTGTAGTTAAGAGTTAAGGGTTGTCATGGGACAGGAAGGACATCACATTATCATTTTATTTTTTGACACAGGTATAGTCAATGTATTATAATAAAGTCATAAAAAATTCAGACCTATAGGCATTACACATATTTTATAACAGGCATTCAAAATTAAACTGATGCATTTGCATCAGGCAACATAATGCAAAGGTAAAATAAGTATCTTCTAGCTCTGGTGATATGAATCTTAAAATAAAATGATGAATTTTTAATAGTTTTCAAATGGATTTTAAAGATGTGAAATGGAAAAAAAATCTAGAAATATTAAATGCACTAATTAGGGAGATTTGGTAATAATAATCATTGCTGGATTAATATATGTTTGTATAATATGTTTTTTGTTTGATTTTTTAGAAACATGTAGAATAGGTTATATTAAATTTTAAATAATAATTATAGTAGTTTAATATTGAATTATGTAACTTATATTACATTATAAATAACAATTACAATATTTTATGAAAAATGTAACTTAAAATTTGTTAAATATTGAAAAGTGCCCTTTTCAAAAATTTCTGGATCTGCCATAACATTATGTTATTCCTAACTTTATAATGTGTGCCTAATTGAAATTTATAAGTCCTCCATTTTTAATCATCTTCTGCAGACTCTATTATTTTCAAATTAGTTTAATGTAGTCGGCAAATTTGAAGAATAAAAAGCCATTTGTAAATTATATATTCTAAAAGTATGCAATATTAATATATTAAAAAATATATTTGCTATATACAGATCTTCCAGGCTTTAAAAAATAAACAGATTTGAATTTATTTTTTTAGGTATTAAATATCAGTAGATCAATTTTGATTTTTTTATCTACAACAAATTGTTTTGTTTTAAAATTTTGGTTTTAATTTTAAGAATGGCAAATTTAGGGTTTTAGCTTTTTTAGGATATGTGGAAGGGTTGCATATATTATTATGTATATTATCATTTATATAGATATTAAAGAATCCATTAATAAATGTTTTATTTTTGATCTACACATTCTACAAATATCCAATTTTATTAATTGATATTTTTTAATATAATTTATTCACATTAAATAGTAATTTACAACATTTTTTTATTTATTGTTTTCCATAATATTTAATTTATTTTAAATAATCATTTACAAATGTGTATTTAAAAACTGTGTAAGCTGCTTGGCTTGTACATTCTGCAAATACATATTTTTTTATTTGTTGAATTTTAACAAGTATTTACTTTATTTACCATATATAACCATGTGTATTATTATTCTGATATTAAAATATGTGTATTTTGTAATGGTTGTTTAAAATTAGTGAAATGTATAGTAAAATATGATTCAATAATAGAAATACTGTTTCAAATACAATAGAATTTGCCTACATCATATTCTATATTTTTTTAATAAAATGACTGATATATATATATTAACTGTACTCTCCATAGAAAATAATGGAAATATTATTTATGTATTTAGGCCAATGAGTTATAAATTAAAAATATATAAATTTTCTCAAAACATACTCGGATTTGGTGTGCCATTTTTAAATAGTACTGATGGTCTTCTCGAATTCATGTTTATTGTTTTTTATTGTTACTTTAATATAAAAAAGTTAAGATCATTAAGTTTTTCATTATCGTTTACTACGAAAACTCCATTAATAAATATTGAAAAATTATATAACGTTGGAAACAAATGAAATAGCACATTTAAAGAAAATTTTATTTTCAATTTAGTTAATTAAATTTTAATTGTGAAAATATTAACACTTTTTAAAGAAGCAATATTTCATTTACAAATC
This sequence comes from Vannuccia rotundouncinata, assembly GCA_034780395.1. Classification (NCBI taxonomy): domain Eukaryota; kingdom Metazoa; phylum Platyhelminthes; order Proseriata; family Coelogynoporidae; genus Vannuccia; species Vannuccia rotundouncinata. Next base: position 2,405 of record JAUZNC010057407.1, on the reverse strand, counting down.
TTAAATATTTTTGTTCTTTTTGCAACATGAGGTCCCTGTTGTTATTTCTTTAATTTTGAAAAAACGCATGGAAAAACGCACTTGATGATGCATGAAAAAACGCACCAAAAAACCCCTGAAAAGACGCATGAAACTCCAGTTTCACGAAAAAACTCACGGAAAAAGTCACAGTGTGGACGCGGCCTCAGAGACCTTGGCACACCTTTATAGGGACTGTTGAAAATGACGTCAGCTGCTAATTAGGGGAGGGGGTTGATAAATCCGTGACAAAAAGCGTGGTGGAGGGGTAGAGGGTGTTTCCAAAATTGTGACGTCACAAAACATTCTTGTAAAAGCCACATAGATAAAGATAACTATGTTGTATTATCTTTACTCTATTTTTAAAGCACATTGTTTCGTTTAAATAAATCGAATTTTCAGTTTATGCGGATTCACAAATTATTCGAAATAATTGTCTGATTTTCGACAGTTATACTCAGACCTTTTTAAAACATACTGCAATGTTTACCCTAATTTACAAAAATTCAAATGCCAAGGTAATCACCTTATGAAATCAAATGAAAAAATCGGAAGAAAATGTTTCACTAGCTGTCAGATATAAACTAGATGAGCTGAAAAGAAAATTAAAGAGTGAGTTTCTTCCACCACCAATATCGGTGCAGCAGCACAATCAACTTGGCTTAGTGTTTTGTATGGCAAACCAGATGTTTTTTTACCAATTTTCGCGTCAGAGATTCAGACAATTGTTCTTCCGAAACTAGTTCAAAAGTTCGCCAAAATCTCCTACGATCTTAGTTAATGCGCTAGTGTTCAAACAAAGCTTTTGACTCGTATGTGCAGGAAATGAGAGGCATATCACTCTGTTGTCCGTTCTCTTAAAAGCAACTTAAAACATTGTATCGTGCAAAGTACGGCTGCTGCTGATATCCTGCGCCAATTAAGATATCCCCATCTCGAATTGCTGTTAATGCACAAGATGGCGAGCAAGAAAAATTTGAATGGCTTGACTCTGAGGATGTTGAAGTGGACATTAAAAAAACAGCTCCTAAAATGATTACAATCGAAATAAGGACTCCTGTTTTTTCTATTCAAAATATGATCTCTCAGTTGGAAAAGGACGATTAGTTTTGGGATTTCTAAAATCGATTACATTGATGCTTTTAATCTTTAAAATACCTACAGATAAATTTTCGCCAAATATGTACATATCACACGAAAATGTATTTTATACCAATTTTTCTAATAATTAAATAATAACCTTGTGTATAAATTTCTGATTTTTAAAAATGCGTAATATAAAAATCACTTTCTATATTTCTTTTGTTTATCCTATTTCATTTGAGAATATATTTTTCCTATATTACCATTTTGTTGTAATTTTCTTATTTAGGTATATATATATATTAATTAATATATAATTCATTAATAGTACCTACAAAACATTCGCACAATTGTGAAATAAAAATGTAGCAAATAGGTGGTATACCTGCGTATTGCATACAATAATGTTTGTAAAAATCTATTCAGCAGGATACATTTAAAAAATAATTAAAACACAGTAGGAATATATACAACGGATTATTGGTCGACTGACAGGTCAACAAATAATATGTTCTTACAAAAATCTTAATTATACAGGGTCATTATATGAAATTATTAGAAAAAGTAGGTAGATAAAATACAACAGTGAGATCATACTTATTAATAATGCTTTCATTATAAAAAGCTGAAAATTACACAAGGTAATGCACGTTTATACACTAGGTATTTTCTTAATAATTACAACTTAATTATTTCTTAATAAAAATATCTATAATAATTGGAATGTTATTTTCTCCTTATTTCCAAATCTCAATGTGGCAATATATCCCACTGTATAGGCGACACCTATTATAGATGCTGTTCACAATATAGGTATTTATATTTTAAAATGAATAATATCATTTAATATGCTTGTTTATTTTTTTAAATTTACTAGTAACCAAAATTTTGTTTTTATCATGGAGAGTTTCAAAAAAGGCTCTTTTAAAAAATAGATTATATGTAAATGAAATAGGAGCAAACAAATAAATAACGAAATCACATTTTCCTAAAAAAGGCCACATTACTTTGATTTTTCAGAGCTGCCTGAATGACTTTTAATTAGCCTCTTATTTAATTTATTATCTTACATTAAAAATATGTTCCATTGACGTTTTATTTTTTAACTGTGTTATATTTTTCTATATTGTGAGCCGATTGTATGTCAATATATCTGCATGGATTTTTTCCCGACGGGGTGTATCAACGTTTGATACAGTAGAAATTTTGACTCACACAGCGCGTCATAGCTCGTGATTCTATTTTTAAATTATATTAGAATCTGATTGGCTTATATTTTATGCACCTTTCCTATACAAGAAATT
>JAUZNC010057406.1:31346-50653 GCA_034780395.1 Vannuccia rotundouncinata | reverse complement strand
GGACCGTTTAACAATTGTACCATTTCTTTGTAAATAAGTGAATTTCTAAATTGTGTTATGTGCCTGATAACTTTATGGTTATTTGTTAAGCTTGTTTTTTGTGAAGCAAATGTTTATCACAGTTTACTATAATTACTGTTAACTTGTTAATAAAATTAGCAGACAGAAATAACATTTCTGCCGGCTGGTATCCGGAAAGAATTATTTAATCTATTTTTTCAAATATTTCGTGGGTATAAAAATCAATCGGACGAAGAAGAAAGCAGTAACAATATCTATTTTATACACTTATATGCATTGTTAAGTAATTTAATTACCAATTGGAAACAATATTTTAAAGGATTTATATAGGATATTGTTTTTAAAATATCATAAAATTACAAATACCATTTATGGGAGTATAATTTATATTTAGATTAATATATGGACTGCATATAAGACAAATAATGACAATATATAATAATTGCTGTCTCTTGGAAGTCTACGAAATTAGTCAAGTCCTTTTTATAATGTGAAAATTTCAGTTTTAGTTTTTTTTGTGTCAGAGCGTCTCAATGCATTGGATTTCACAATAAGATACTTTTCATCCCCGGCACCCTTGCTTCTGCTAGTTTGACTGATTCAACGCAGCTTTATCATCAAGAATATACTTTTAAATTGAACTATGTTGAACCAAACAGTCTTGTGTTTTTGCTTCCTTCGCGTTTTGCAACTTTTATTAAAGATTTACCATTTCATTTATATATTTCCAAAACATTGAATAATCAATATGCAACGTCCTTACAAGATTCCTTAATTAAGCTATATATTGCATAATACAAGGTCAGAATTAGCGCAGAATTATTATACTATTGGCGTTGAAAATACATTGACAATTATTCTTTGATCCATACAATTGATTAACCGTATTATTTTAAAATGTAGCGAATATTACTGAGAAATTGTGCTATTAATTAATGTTTAATACATGCATATTATTAATGTTACGTGTACAAACTATATAATAATTTAGGTACATATTTTATTGCCTATTGCAAAAATTTATATTAATGAATCATATTCATTGTTATAGGTGGTATTTAAAATCCATACCATATCAGGTTAGCAGTGACTCAAAATTATTTTTATTTATCAAATAAAATTCTAATTATAGTCACGTAGAAAATATTTAATTTTGTGTTAATTAGTAAATATTTTGTTTTCAGTTACAAAAATATCTTCGTAAAATGACCACTAGAAATATCGATGATAATTAATTATATTTCAATTTGTGCATTCCTTTTTTTCGAGTTGACTTGTATTTGTACAGCATCAGCAAGAAGTCAAATTTCACTCTATATACATAACATTTGAATTTATTATTGTAGCGAAGTATGATTCAATATTTATTCCATTTTTGTGTTAATAAAATTATTTCTTATTACCTACAATTTTTACGTCAAATTATCAAACTTGGTTTAGACATTTTGAATGTCTAATTCTATCGGTGTTCTAACTGTGTTCCGAAAACATAATTGGATATCAAGTGTTAATTGTTACCTAAAATAAATTTTCTTTCCTGTAGGCTATTACATGAAACAACCAAGAACTGCAAATTCCAATATATAATTTATTTTACAGTAATAACAAGGAATTTGTCAATGATTAAGTACTAATAAAGACAAAAGTTATCCCATCTTCACTTGAAGTTCTTTGGCCTTGGCTTTCTCAAACTTATGAATCTTGTCCATGGATTTTCTTCCCAACTCACCTCCACCCATGCGCTTGCGAATCTGAAAAATTATATTAAAAGGACCATTTATAAATCTATAAAGTATGGTACCATAGACATTACACTATATAACTACAACTAGATCTGCAATCTAAAATTAAATGCTTAGTCGGTGTGTTAGGCAAAAAACGGTAAAAAAACTTTAAATTGATCAATTAAATTATGGTACTCATGAAAGTGGCGGTGGGGAAAGAGATTAAAATTTATACTCACACAAGGAGAAAAAAAAAGCGTACATTGTCAAAAAGTCAGAAACCAACTTTGAATATTTTGTCTATACACTACTTATCAAAAATGGCCTAATTATAAAATGCTTTTACAATACCCGAATAAAGTATTTCCACTACTATTTTTTTACTGTTAATGTTATAATATCTAATATACTGTATCTAATATTCTGTTTAGGGGGTGGGGATCATCAAAATTGGTGTATGGATGGTCCCTTACACTTAAATGAATTATTTGGATACAAACGTTTAATTTTGATAATAATGTTAGTAAAAAACAACAATTGCAACTATCTAAAATAAAAATGGGATAGGGGGTCTATTAAGTAACCACAAAATCGACTAATCTACAATTCCTTTCCAAGATCAAACACATTAACGTACCTCGTCATATCGGTCATTGTAATTGGTTTTAGCAGTATCAACCAGTTTGTTGAGGGCAGTTTTATCATCTCTATAAGAAAAGAAACAGAAAACAATTAATAAAAGGAACTAGACGCCCTGTCTCGTAAGACAGGAGCATATTAATCAGATGACAAATGCTACAGGGCCCAAAAAGATTCGGCAAAGCCACATTTCTTTAAGGGGTTCAGCAATAGTCATGACTGATAATAATGCGGTCTACCACAATACTCCACTCACAATGATGAGAGAGTTTCAGCAGATGACCAAATGCAAATAGCCACAGGTCCATAACAATAACGGATTCAGCTGGCATTTGGAAAAGGATAACAGATATCACAATTCCTTATCTTTAAATAGAGCAGGATTCAATATCAGATTATCCCAACTTTTTAATAATTAGATGATGCCATAAAATAACCAAGATAAGATTTAAAATTATATGAACAATATTAACATACGGATTAACTCCAGTAAATGCTAGGCAAGTGCATGTCTTGCGACGAACAACACGACCCAAACGAGCCTTTCCTTTCACAATGCAATATGGAACACCCATTTTACGACAAAGTGATGGCAAGTACAGAACAATCTAGAATAAAATGAACAAAACGAATTAAAAAAATAATAAAACTACATCATTTTAATTAATAACTATCAGTAATACCAATTCAGATTGTCTATTTCTACATATATTAGTCAGTTGAAGAAATTCTTATGCATCATAAAAGGTAGGTTTATTACATTATACACAACCAAGTATAAAATTAGACATACCTCAATGGGATCGACATCATGTGCAATAACAACAAGTTGAGCTTTCTTCTGTTCAATCAAACTTGTAACAACTCGGATACCAGATCGGATTTTAAGAGGACCTTTGGATGCCTTATCTGGTTTTCCCTCTGCTCGATCTCCAGCGCGAGTAGCCAAACGAGCTTTCCTCTCTTGTTTACTCTCTGGTCTGTATTTCTCAGTAAGCCGGAAAAGTTGAGAAGCTAAAAATTTAATAAGTAGGGGAATTTTTACATGTGTACGTAAAAAATACTACTTAAAACAGTAAAAAATAAAAGTGATAATTTTGTTACAAGCACATAACAACCATGACGTGTAATAATTTAATAAACAATTTACAAACCTGCTTGTTGATCAAGAGCTTCATTAAATTGATGAAGTGGAGCTGGAACCTTTAGTCTCTTCTTAAGAATAGCTCGCTGTCTTTGGAGAATGACATATTTGGGCCACTTAACAAATCGCTTTAAATCTCTTTTTGGTTGAATATCTTGACCAATTCCAAAGTTCTTGGGCTTTTTCTCAATCAAAGGATTAGTTACTTTCTTGACAGTCTCCTTTCGAGAAGCAAGAGGAGCTGGAGCAACCTTCTTTTTACCCTTCTTCTGCTTTGCTAACTTTGATTTATTATTTGGCTGAAAAGGATAGTGAAATTCAACATTAAGGTGCTTTAAAAAGATATCATAAATTTCATTAAAAAAATTAAAGCCTACAATAGGGTAACATTTAAAAAAAACTCTAGTCATGCCATTCTTAGCATTGTATTAGTAAAAAATCAAAAATAACAGCCGGGACCAGCATATAGATAAGATATATTAATATACAGCCTGCTAACCTTTTTTTTAAAAGGATTTTAGGACATTTTAGAGCAAAATTATAGATAGTTGATTATATTATTAAATATCTATATAAATCACATTTTTCACAAATATACACATGGTTATTCAAAAAGAAAAAGCAGATTTTTATCAGTAGTCTCAGTATATTGAATGATATATATCTGTTAAAACAACAATAAATATTATGGCTTGCATTTAATTGTTAAAAGTATAATTTTATCAGTAAATTTCCCTTTTCTCTCAATTCCCATTTCTATTACAGATCCAGCCTCCCTCACCTTCCCAGAAACCAAGGGCTTTGACAACAATGCTTTTCGTAACTTGTCATTGCCCTCTTTGATAGGTTGTTCTGCCACCAAATTCCCCTGTTTCTTTTTAATTCAGAAAAAGAACTTTACTGGCACTCTTTATGCAAGGAAGCCAATGATATTGAATGTATTTATCATATGAAAAACTTAACATGACACAGAAAAATAACTGTAAAATATTCCAGTTTGGACCAAATTAAAATTTAATTGCATCATTATGTAATACATTGTTGACTAATCCATATTTGGTTGACTAATCTAAGATTCATCCAACCAAATATGAATTCCTGTCTGGTCTGTTTTTTTACATCCATATGACATGTCATATGATTATTATATATAAGAATCTGCATAGTCAAGTAGAAAATAGTTCTAACAATGTATTATAAAATGACATTCTATATTGGTCCAAACAAACATGAATATTTTAAAAACAGATTTCTATGCAGTAATCTATGTTTTTTATATAATTAATACAATTTGATTATTTGCATATGTAGCACAGGTAAAGCTCAATTTTAAGAGATTCACATTTGGATGAACAATCCAAGATTCAACCAACAAAATGTGAATTCCTGTTTGGTATGACCAATTCTGGATTGGTCACCAACATATATAATATGTGATAGAAGTTTGACTTAAAATAACAAGATTACCTCTTATAATAATATTATTCAAGTTTTCCCACTTTCTCAAATTTTAACTCCAAGAATTTGCCATAAAATGTAGTGACCAATACAACTCAATATTTATTTATGAAAATTTTGAACAACAAATGATACCAAATTAACATTACAAACACAAGGCAGCATTATATACCAAATCACACACAGTTCATAATGTCTATTTCCATTTAATGAAATGTCAATTTCCAAGATCTCATTCTCCTTATCAAGACAAGCATTTACCTTTAAGTATATTTCCTCAAACTTTCTAGTTCTCAGTCCTTCATAAAAGTAGTTAACAGAAGCTTCTAACAACAAAGATGTTTACAATTTCAGACATTTTGTTGATTAATCCATTGCATTTCTTCTTTGCAGCATTTAATATACACAGAATAAATTTTAAAATGTTGGTTTTAGCTTATAAAGCAAGCCATTGTTTATACTTTGTTTAGATTTAATCACAATACTCATAAAAAAGGTAAAAATTGAGCCACTTGAGTTTTCATGATTTTCTTTAAAAAAAAAATATTTCAATGATTTTAACTTTGGAATGAAACATGCATGATAGGCATAATCCATATATATGTTTAATTAAATGTTATGTTTAAGAATGGTCTAGAGTGTCCACATTGAAATTTTTTTATAAGGCCACCAACCATGGTGAGGCAAATTGCCAGAGTATCAATGAAATTTTGAGCCCTTAAAAGCTTAGAATGCAACAAGACCCTTGAATTGGAAAAAAGAATAGGACCATCTACAAACATTTCCGGGGTTTATAGTATTTCTCAGGACTATTTTCTCTGACAATATTCCATTTTTCTTAACATTTTACTAACTCTTTACATTTGTATATTGAAAATGAATAAAGAATAGGTAAACATGTAACTATTGTGAATAAATTTCAATAAAAAATGGAGATCTGAAAATAAAACATATTAAATTAAATCTATTAAGTGAGTTAAGTTGTATAGTGGTATAGATAGATTTGCAAGAAAAAATATGGATCTTATATACCTAAGTTAAAAAACACGAATTACAATTATTTATTTCAATTTAAGCATTTTAATAAAAAATGTAGAATACATTTAGTGATTTTATAAACTGTATTAAAATATCTGTAGTATTAAAAATATTTGGAAAACAATATTTAAAAAATAATTGATTTTTTTAAATTAATGAAAAAGATAAATGGTTAAAAAAATAACAAATATTTCATTTCTAGATGCTGTTTAAGTCTTACCTATGACAATCATGAAACAAAATTTAAATATTATGGTTTTAAATTATAATTTAAATTCATGAAATCAGTAAACTAAATGAATTTTATGCTTTATAGTTCATCCAATTTGTTTTTAATCCAAGCTTCTATAATTCCTACTTCTTTTCCTCTGAAGCTTTGCAGAGCCTATAACAAAATAGTCTGTGCAAAATTTAAAAATTCTGAAATTCATATTTTTAATCAAAATGCAATATGTAAAATAAAAAAATTACACTTGCTCATAAAAAGAGAACATAGAACATTTTTGTGCTTATAAAAAATGTAGCAGTTAAAAAATATTTTTTTTCCATGACAAAATCTCAAATTCCTGGATTTCATTATGGGCCCTTGAGACAAAATTATTTCCATTGAGGATTTCCTCCCCGCGAGAGGATAATTCTCATGACTATTAATTTTAAAAATGGTTAGGAATGCCACAACTAAAAAAACATGAGTGTAGTGAACAGGGGATTTTTGGACATTTGTCCTCACATATTTTATTTTATCATTTATATTATGTTATATACACAAATTATATTGTTAACCTAAAATCTAACCATAACTTCTACGTAATCAAAACCAAATACTCTGTAATTCTCAAGTAAATAAGAATTAAAATATGATAATGGAAAAATGGCGCTGTATGTTCTTACGGACTAAGAAAATACAAAAAAGTTAAAACCATTATTTAACAAAAAATAATACTTTAAAAATATCTATATATGGATATAGATCAAAATTTTATAATTAATTTTAAAAAAAACAGTCAAATAATTAAATGCTTTACCATGATTTCAAGACGACTCACACGATGAAGTGAAGAGAAAAGTGTGTCGAAACCGAATGTTCGATGAAGTTGATAAATTTTAAATTAAAGGAATAAAACAAAATTAGCTTATTTATGTACAATATATACTGTATATCACTGAAATATATAGGGTGCGTTAATTACTTAGCCCCTCAGCTTAAGTATCAATGGTTATAAAATTTGAAAAATAAATTATTGATTTTTGTAAGTTATATTCAAGTAATATTTATCATGGCTTCGAGCCGACGTCAATTATGATTTGATTTTCAGCAAGACGGAGTGCACCATTTCATTACAGCTCCCTAAAGCCCGTCAATGGCTATGATAGATGATCATTTTCCAATGTGTCGAATTTATCGATGTACGTGACGCTATTGAGTGGTCAGACAGTCTTCAGTTATAAACAATGTACTATAATTGCATTTATCCTTGATAGTCATTAATTAGCAAAAATTACAAAAGAAATTGGCCCATTTAGTTATAATTATCTGTCGTTATTAAGATTGTTTATTCAGACGGCTGGTGGTCACCAGTTTGTACACCTCGATTAAACTTTTTTCTTACAGTCTAGTATAGTATATTATGATTTTTTCGATTAGCCCATTGTTATATTCTTATTAATTATAAGTAGGCTGGTAATTCTTTTGTATTACATTTATGAAACTTATATTAAACAAAGTTTTTTGATAACTTCTTTCTTTTCTTATTGAGGCTAACGCAAGTACCTATTTTTTGCGCCACCATGTGTATATCTGTGACGGTTAATATTATATTTAGTTTTAATTTCTAAAAACAAAATCAGATTGCAAATGCAGACTTTAGTATATAAATTAATAGCAATAATAAAATATTAATAAATATATATTTTGTTAATTTTTTGACTTATAATAATGTTGTATATTTTGTAATATAATAATAATTACAAAAAAACATATTTGATAAATTTAAAGTATCTTAAAATCCAAAAATTGTGACAATTTATGAGAAATATTGATAATATTGTTGGTTATGTTTGGGATAAATGGAATTTAATTTTTAAACAAGAACTTCTAGGTCGTTATTAATTCTTCACTTATTTCAAGAAGTACGTGAATGTATTCAAGTGATTTTATTTTCATATGAAATTAGTGTTTTTAGAAGTTAGAGCCATACGAATTATACATTTTGTAAATATCAAATAGTTAGTTTAACCAATCATGCAACCTTTCCTCCACACGTCAAAGAAATAAAAAAAGGATTGCTCAATAATAGGTGAAAATTGACTGTACACATAATTATTAATAAATCAAAAAAGTGAACACACGAATCTGAAATAAACAGAAAAGATATGAGTCATTCAGAAAATCGTAGTTGGAATATGATAGCTTCTAGGTGGCCCTGATGTTTTCGATGCTCGATCGTTGATCTTGCTAAGAAGTTCGGCTCCTTTGGGCAGTTCTTGTAACAGCTTTTCGGAATAAAGGAGGTGGCTGGGGTTCCCGGCCTGCGTTCCCGTGGAGATAGCGGGGATTCGGCGGAGACGAGTGGTCGGAGAAAGAGTGCGGAGTTGTGCAGACGTGAGTCCGCTGGAGTTTCCTGGTATTGGGGCCAGACCAAATTTGGAAAGTTTTTCGGCGGAGATTGTTTCACTGCAAACATCAATTAAAACAGGGCTGTTTGTACCCTAGTACTGAACACTAAAATAATAAGAAGACTGTGAAGTGTCATGGTAACCGGAATTTATCTTTAATTGATTTTTAAAATGTACACTGGAATTATTTTTGAAGAATTCCAACTTTTGGAATTAATCAAAGAATGAATTTCCAGAAGAACACAGTTTCACGACAACTTACGAAGGTTTCCTCGAAGGCTTTGTCTGCGCGGAACTCCCCGATACTCTTGTACCAGCTGAGGGTGTTCTGGAGTAGGTCAGTGGTTCCGATTGCTGCAGTCCGAGCTCTTTAGGCACAGGACCCAGGCCAAGATTAGCTGCGCTGTTGAGTAAAACCAATAGAGCGTCCAGCATGCCCTGTCGTTTCTGAACCATTTCGGCATCAGTCATTTCATCATCAGGATCTACCAGCTGCAAATTCCAAAATATTTGATTATATATATCAAAAATGTGAAGTCGTCGTAAGGAATAATTCTGAAGAGATTACGGCTTGCACATACTGATTTAGCACTGTTCAGCGTTCGCCCAGTGTCACTCAGAAGTTTCTTCAATCTCCGTAAAACTCGTTTCGAATCGCGAAGTTCGATGTCGTCAGATTGTAATCTTTCCGTGAGTGTTTGCCTCTGTTGTTGCAATAGTTCATGTTCTCGTCTTCAAAAGTATCAAAACACAAAGTGAACAATCAATTGGCTGTATCGTTTAGCGTATATGAGATATATTTTATTCTTACTTTTTAACGATCAATTCGTTAGAGAGTGTCCTGAAATCTTCTTCCATCTGTTGAAATTCCTCTTCCTTTTCTTCGGATTCGAATTCCTCCAGCCTATTTTCGTGTTCCCTGCACTCCTCAACCAGCTGACGAATTGTCTGCAACAGAAAACCATTTATTGGATACAATTTTGAGATCATCGCACTATCATCAGCCCGCCATCTTACCTTATTAGTGAGATAGTTCTTGCGGGTAAGCTCCTTGTCGACTTCGTCAAGCAACTCCACCTCGATTCTAAGATCTTTGCCGCGAAGGCGCAGGGTGTCGTTCTCTCCCACCAGTTCTATGGTCTTCTCGCTTAACTTCTGAAGACGCGAGTTGATTTCGGCATTCTCGCGAATTGTCTGCTTGGTGGTCTCGGCCATCTGCTTATTGGAGACTTTTCGAAACTCAGCGGCCACCTCATCCACACGTTCCATCATTTCCTTTTTAAGTCTGCATTTGGATTCGATTAGAGGATTTAATACACCTTTCTAAATGTTCCCTTGGGTAGAAATCTTGTCGCTTTTAACAACCGAATCATAATCACGTAAAATATATAATATCTGTAACAATGAACGTTTCTCCTTTAGGATATAAAGTGTATTAATGTACCATTTAAGTAGTAAGGAAAGTGTTCTATCTGACACCAAAAAGGGCAGGGCCGATGAAGGGATTTATTAATAAAGAGTGACGCAAATTAAAGACACCAAAATTGTCCATTTCTATTGGTCAAGAGGAACAGAAGCGGTGAAAGCCTTACATTTAAAAATTTAATATAGTAGCAAAGATCTAATCTAAGAAAAGCTGAAACTAATTAAATGAAGGCAATCAATGCAATACAGAAAGATACAGTAGCGACCTCTTTACCTATCTTTGTCCACTACAGCCACTCGCTCGGCGTCATAAAGAATGTTGCTGTTTGCTCGCGTCAGTTCATCAATTTCTTTCTCAATCTGAGCGAACTTTTCATTGAGATCTTCCCGTTGGGCTTTGTATTCCTCCATTGAATTCAACTTACTCTCTGGAAATTATTGATATACAAGAATACAGAATCAGATATTGGATCATATTTTAATATTTATAATTAGTTTACAGGATCTTGGAGATGGTGTGGTCTCTATTATAATATCATACAATTAAAAAAGTAGGAAATGGTTTGCTGTTGAGTATGCATAGTTGAGGCCGTTAAATATTAAATACGCCCTAAAAAATACAAAAGCAAAACATTTTCTGGTCCTTGAGCTAACAATTATTATCGTACTTAGTATCATATTTTCTGAGGTAAGTTGATCCTTGGTCTCATTGTAATCTATGGTGATCTTCTGGATCTGAGTGTCAAAGTCGGTTTTCTCTTTATCTCTAGTCTCTCGTAATTCAGCGTATTGATAATTTAATTCAGTAATTTCTTCCTCTAGAACACAGAACAAAAATATTTCTTTACAAAAGACTATCTTATAGAAACAAATCAAACTATTTAAAGAATTTCAGATGGTATTGAAAAATCATTGAAGAAATGAGAAAATTATTTATACGATAATACATTATAAATTATTTTAATGTTATTTTTAAGGAATAAAATAAGGGGAATATTTTAATGGAAAGTATTAATTTGTTAAATTATTCAAATTGTAAAGTTAACATTAAATCACTTTTGAGTCAAAAGTTAGCTCACAGTCAATGACCACCTCTTCCAAAAGATAATGTTATTGAAATGCCATTCACAGAGGAATGCATAGAACTAATATACTTTGGAATAACTGGTTATTGACTGTTCGGTTACTTCTGAGTGACCCAGCCTGGAGGGAATATTTATTAACAAACCTCTTTGAAGACGACACTTGTCAAGATAATCAGCTATTTCCCGTTTGTCATCGGACATCTGCGAAAATTGATTTGCAAAATGTTTGTTCATGATCTCCAGTTCATCACATTTTCTTTGTAACCTGACAAATTAAAAGAGAACACCAATGGGGATAAAAGTATAATTTACAGACATCAAATTCATAAGAATAAATAAAAATGGTTTGTACTCTCATTATGAGTGTTGTTAAAATATATAAATGAAGAAAATAAAAGTGTAATCCATCAATAATAAATGGCACTATAAGAGTATTAGAATAAGATGATTATTTAAAAATATATAAATTTATTAAAAAGATTTTAAATTTAACTGATAAATATTTTGTCATACAGTTAGCTACACTTTCATTCAGTTTAATAGCTGTACTCACAAACCTTAGCTAATATAATATCACAGTTTATGTAAAAACACAAAATAACTTTTCGAAGTTATATGAATACATTTCTGAATGGTATTATATAAATAACCATTCAAATTAGATAATTTAATATCATGGGAAAAATGTTAAGTACACAAAATGCCAATTTTCAAATAACTCACCTAACCAATCGTTTTTCTAAGTCTCTAATCTGGATGAGGAAGTAATTTCTCCCAGCATCGCTCATCTTCTCTGAGGGCATAACCTGGGATCCAGAGGCTCCTGATTTTGCTGACTGAGATCCACTTTTCTTTCCGCTTTTTCTCCCACTCTTCTTCTTTTTCTTGCCTCCTTTCTTTTTAGGAGGCATGATTTACTGATAACATAAAATGTGGAAAAATTGGATAAATAACAGTGCCAGAATTTCAAAATTAAACTGAATTTACAATCTGTTAACCACACAGAGATCCATTCAACATATTATCTTTTGGATTAGGTTGATACATAAAAAAGAGGAAGGTGGTGTATTAAGTAGACTTTTTAAACAGAAAGTAGTTTGTTCATTGTTAATATATTTGTGTATAATGTAAATTATTATATAATTGAATACCATAGATGTTATCAGAAACTGTTGGAAGTTTCTAATTACATCAGACGTGGACAGCATATGTTCTTAATGATTTTAAACAACATGTTATAAATATTATATATATTATGTAGAATGCAGTGGATGCAGAAAATATGTAGCTACTGTGTTCAGATTACTTACATGTTGAATATTTTACACTTTATTTGCATTCAATTGGTGCAATTTCATTGCTCAAAAATCCTTCCTTTAAACCAAGTTCAGGAAATTATAATGATGGACCATGTTTGTGTTGCAGTGTCATATTCAACAGATTAAAAAGTTTAGTTTTGATAAAGCAGGTATTATATTGATGTGATGTGAAGAGCAATTGATTATATAGAAAACATTTTTATTATTGATTTAAAGAATGTAAGAACATATGAGTGGAACAACCATCTGCTAAGTTTTGAGCAGAAGGAACAAAAACAATGGTATGAGAACATATATGAAGCAAGATGGAGTAGGAAAGGTATCATTTAATTTTTTGTAAAATTATTTATTCATAAGTAGTGATATGAAAGAAGGTTTGGCCTAATATTAGTTATTTATCTACTATCTTTTCCACCTATTTATTAATTTTTATACAAAGTTTATTATATTTAAAAATCCTGTTATCTAATATCATAGTTAGCAATAGATTTTTAAAAGGTTAGATTTATAGATATGGCCAAACCATGCAAAAAATGCCTATAATTGAAATATTAGCCATGTCCTGCCAACTGTGAAGATATAGCCCTGGACTTGGAGCCTGTTTCAGTTATCACTTACTTATGATAAGTATAAGTTTTTTATACTCTGTTTCATACCTTATGATCTTATTGTTTTTTTATTAAAGGTTATCACTCATCAACTTATCACATTCCATTAATGTTTTTTTTTCTCTTATAATCTTATAATTTCTGTTCCACTCATGATAAGTGTATATTTTTGAATAATTGATTTCACTTAGGATAAGATTATAAGAATAATTGTGAAAACATAAGGGTAAAAATGTAGACTTATGATATCTAAAGTATCCTATAATTCAATGTTTGGTATGTCTAAATTAGAAAAAAACATTGTTAAATTAAAATATATAAAGGTAAATTAATAATACAATAAAAGAAATATTGGAAACAATTTTAAATAAATTACATATTTGAATAATATAAGTACATGTGATATATAATAGTCTCATATTCAAATATTATCTGAATACTAAAATGAAAAGAAAAATCAATTAGTTATTAATGGACATGTCTGTTGACATATTTTTGTTCTATAGAATTTGGCTGATTGTTGATCATTTCTCCATGTTTTTCAATGATAGGTATATCTGCAGAAACTGGATTTTCATCTTTTGGCACAAATTATAAAGTCTGTAATAAGTCATACTATCATGAGATCCCTTTTCAATGGCATAACTGTAGGATGAAGAAGAACATGGAAGCATTGCTTTAGTATGTCACTAAAACTGAAGCTACTAATGAAAGTTTGAAGATCAGATTGCAAAACAAAATTATTATGTAGTTAAAAAAGTATTCATAATCAGAAGCAGATCTAGGAATTATTGAGAGGGGGTTGATTACCCACAGGGGCCCATGTCATAATATACTTATTTATAAATCAGCAGTGTAAATATGTGTTATAAATATTCTGGGTTGCTTAAGTTAGCAAATTTGCTTTAATAATTAAAGTCCTATCTCTCAGAAAAAGGAAATGATTTATTTATTAAAAAAAATTGCATAAGTTTTTTTCATATTTTGATCTAAATAATAATGAAAGAATACATACTAGATAGAGTAAAATGTTTAATTAATTAGAAATCTAATGCTTTGTTTCTGGTAATAATTTGTAACAAATTTTGATCTAGTACATTTCTATGAAATAATAAAATTATTTGTATATTATATTATAAATTCACCTTTAAATCATTATAAATTTAAAATGTAATAATTTATAAAAAAAAGCAAAATTATAATAAATTAGTAAACTTAGATTATTTTGAAATTTTAATTAAAATTTTATCAGTTATTTTTAAATTTCATGCAAAGTAACATACTATTTATATAACATAATTATAATATGGAGATTAGAAGAATACATAGTCAAATGATTTTGTTTATAAAAAAACATATAAATAACTTACTGATTAAATCTAGCATGTCAGCCAGAAACTCTGAGAATAATGGGAGGGAAGGGGTAGTGTTTGCATTCAATGGCCCTTTTTAAAATTTTGTAATATTATTTGTGAATAGATAAATTGTTGTATGCTTAGTAAGTATAATTACTAGATTTATGAATATATTTTTGTTGCATTTACTTAATATACCTTATTTATGTGGGAATTATTGTTGTTATTGCTTGTTATTAAAAGGTATATGTCACATTCTATTGATTTAAATATTATTATAACAAAATATAATAATTACATACTTAAATTGCACTTTATTTGCACTTATTGTTACTCAACCTATAAAATATTACAATAAAAAAATGTGCTGTGTGGTTGCCTTATTTGTTATGGAAAATTTTTGCTGTTTAATACTTATTTTATTATACTAGTGACAAGAACATAAATGTGTATGTAATGTAAAACATATCATAAGTAGTGAATCAAGTATAAGGATAACATTTTTGACATCTATTTTCTCAATATAAGGGAAATAGACTCCTGTTATTGTCCTATTTATATGCTTTTTAAAATAATATATAGTATAACCATTGTAATATTAATTTTTTGAATATTAATAAAAGATATGTGAAATTAACTTTGATAGATTATAAATACCTTATAATATATTCAAGGGTAGGTATAAATTAAATAAAAATTTCATAAGTTAAATGAAGCGCAGCTATTGTTGTTATAGTAGTCATTTATTTGATTGATATAAACATCTAAATATATTTCAGAAAATCTTAATATGTTAAGAATTTATTTGTGATATTTATTTTTAGATTCATAAATATTCATCCTCATTTATAATTTTTCATCTTATTTCAACATTTTTAGATAAAAAGAAGTTTTATTTAGGGAAGCTTTTCATTTAATTTCTAAACTATTTCTTATTCAATATGTCTATTAATATTTCAATCCTTAAAGTATAGTGGGACTATTCTCAATACTTGTTAACTCAAACAAACGTTTGTAAGTAAAAATGTTTGTGAATGTTTAGGCCGAATAGATTAGATTTTGGCGTTAATACTTTTGTTACAATAAATTTTTGTGTAGATAGATGGTACAATAAAATTAACCTTTATATATATAAATACTGTAATTTTTCACTTTCAATACGTAACATTTTAGCTCTCTCTTTTAAAATAACTACAAATTTTTATATACAATAAACCCTCTATTATTAGCCATATTTGTCTGGAACGGATTTCCCTTCATTATGAAACCCTTATTTATCCCACAATTTCATTCGAGTACAAACTATATAATATTCAGCAGAGAAAAAAAGACCCAAATTACAATTGAGTTTTTTAAAATCTAAAAATGTAATAATCTAACCTATTAATAAGTTGTATATATTTTATTATCAAAATAAAAAGTTTTTATGGAAGTAGATACTGCTGTAAGTCATCCCTCTATTAACAGTCTATTTTTTATTTCCGAGCTTGTCGGCTAATCGAGGGTTTGCTTTATATAACTAGTATCAGGTTATTAAAAACATGAAATAATCCCAAAGCGTATGGGAGGAAATATTTCTACTATATCATACAAATAAAAGAAAACGGAATATATAAATGAATTATCTATTTCAAAACGATGTTTTAAAATGGGTAAATGCAAGCAAGCAATTATACTTTGATACATATTTATATTACAAAGAAAGTATTATGTATTAGTCAGTTTCCTAGAATTAACAATTATATTTGTTACAAGTGTACTAAATAGGAGAATAACGAAAGTATATAACAAAAGTTTACAGTAGGATTTAATTAAAGTACAATACACCAAAAATATTATAAATATAGGTACAAGACAAAAAATTATATCAATACACGATACAATGCTAATGTATACTTTGAAAATGTGCTTAAAACTGAAATATATTGATATAAAAAAGTAGAAACGTTTATTTCTGACCATAATTTTCAGAAGTAGATTTAATATAATTCACAATTTTGTCTAGAATAACGGTGCGATGACCCCCTGACTCGGAATTACTGCTTTGAGGTACACCAGATTCCCCCGATTTAGCTTTCTGAGATTCTGCTATCCCTTTCGAGGGGAACTTTTTAAGTCTGGGATCAGTTGGCCTTTCCAAGGAGGAATCTAAAGAAGTTTGCGGCAAATATGATTTGGCAACGTGAGCAGGGGTGACCTTGAGCGTGGTCAGATTACCCTCACTCATAGAATGGGAAAGGCGTTTAGCAGTGCGGCCATTAGAATCATTGGACAGGGACAGTTTAGCGGGAACACTGGCGACATGATTCGATGGTGAAGACGGTCTTTTCCTCGGGTCTGTCGGTTGGAAGCGATCGATAGTGGGACTTCTCTGCCGCCTGTCATGGTCTCTTTCGGAATCGACGACTGGACATCTGTCCGTTTTCTTCGGGGATGGACTGGCTGATCGTCCTCTAGAAGGCCGTGAACCCCTCTGTGAGTAACTCGAACGATCATTCGGTTTCTGCGATCGGTCGGCATTAGAAGATTGCACCGAGTCGGTGTTCGGCTTGACGGGCCGAGGTCCCAGAATATCGGCCAGGGTGCCCTTCATGGATGTCGAGGGAGCCGAGTAGCTAGCCTGAGCGAGTAAATCCTCCTGTGACTCGACATTGTTGACGAACTTATCGACGAGCAGCTGGTCCGAACTGGACACCTGATTCAGCATTGTGTTGATGAACTTATCGTTGTATCGGTGCTTGATCACCGACTGTTGGTAACGAAGCTGCGGGAAGGCATCTGAAAGGGGGACACAAAGTTTGACAAGTGCGTAGCACGAGTATATTTCAATATTCCATAGAAAAGATCTATTAAATTACAAAAATAGGTAAAACCAATAAAATCGATAAAAATCTAAAAATCAATAAATTCATAAAAATCGATAAAATCACAAAAAATCATGAAATCGATAAAATCATAAAAAACGATAAAATTGTTAAAATCAACGAGTAAACACAAAGTTTGCCATACTGGCAGAAAGGAATATGAGCGGATCACTAACCGTAGTGAATCTTGAGCGCGTTCTCTGCAGCATCCATTTCAGCCATTTTGACGGTTCGAGCGGTTCCAGTGGCTAGTCGTTCCCCGCGGAAGTAGACCCCAATATTGTACACGCGCCGATTCGACGGGCCGCGATAGTCCAGAACCTGCAAGACCAGAGAGAACAGCTGTGTTGAGCAGGTCATTCAAATCGTTTTCTGCACAAACAAACTCACCTTATACTGTGCAATTTCAGGTTCCTCTTCGTCAAGACCTCTCAGCGTGAGACAGCACTGTTGCAGCTTGGACTTGGAGTCATTCCACTCCTGCTTGAGGATGAACTCGATGAGACGAGGCCAGAAACAGACCTGACAGAACCTCTCCACCCACACCAGGTCTTTGTCCACAAACATGGCTCCAAGGAAGGCTGGAAACAAGTTTGATGAAACCCATAGCAACCATTGATATCGTAATTAACTTCTCTAGATTGGCAAACTTCGTTTTATACATAAGACAGGGTCTGATATAAAAACGGGCAAATCAATAGCAAACTGATTAAATTTAATTAAATTGACTTAAATAAACAATTCTCCAGGAAAACATATTGTTATAAATGTAGCGTATACGACAATAAGGAAGATATATTTGACCGATTTGGTCTACTTCACAGCTCTATTTGAAAAATTATGGGCGAACAAGATTTCAACATTTTGTCTTTTTGCACGTTTTCATTTGGGACAAAATTTTCCGATCTAGACGAATATTATTACAATATCAATGACAGCTACTAGACATTCGTCCCATTGACAAGCGGACCTGCACAAGGACCCACCTTCGAGAATGTCCGCCTTATACTTAATCTTCTGGTCTAAAGTCCTCTCCTTGGTAGCGGTGGGGTGGTTACCCTCTGACCTCTGAATGACGAAGTTCTCCAGCCCGAGTTCATTGCAGATGTCTGACTGGGTGTACTTGTTCACGAGGGAGTTCTTCAGCAGTGACAGGTGACCCTCGTGGTGCTGGGGAAAGTGTTTGAACAGGTAGTCGGTGGAGACATACTTGAGCAGGGAATCTCCGAGAAATTCCAAACGTTGATTGTCTCCGCTGAAGATTGTCAGGAATATATTTGATCAACGTGGATCAGAAATCTAACAATTCCGAATAGACACTCACAGAGTATACAAGTTGAACCCGGTCTTTCGAACCGTAAGACTTCGAGCCAGCAAACGAATGTGCTTGAATTGGAAGCCGAGATTGTCTTCTAGTTGAGTCAAATTCTGTAAAAACATTAAATAGTTCCGTTCAACTAATACAAGTCGTGTGTTTGGAGTAATTCAACAATAGAAGCTAAATTTACGATACTCTAGAGTCATCTGTAAATTTTCCAGATCAAGAAGAAAGAATCCATAATACTAAAATGATTTCAAAATCGAACGGGACGACTTATATTAAGTATATTATAGTTTTACGTATTCTAAATTTAAAGCAAGTATTGCAAAAAAGACTTCGTAGCGATAATTTTGTTTGGAGGATCAAATATACAAACTATTGATCTTTGTTATATTAATTGATATAAACCAAACTTAATGTTAAAACTATTCGTACCCCTCTACAAAGCTATTCCATGTCTTCCGCAGTTCAACAAAGCACAAATTACGGAAATAATATGATTAGGAAACAAATCAAGAAACAATTGAAAAAAACTTCTAAAGAACTTAGTTATCATCGCAATAAAAATAAAATGAATGTTACAAAATGGTTGTCCATCTAAAACACAAAATGATTGTCCATCTAAAACACAAAATGGTTGTCCATCTAAAACACAAAATGGTTGTCCATCTAAAACACAAAATGGTTGTC
>JAUZNC010057406.1:16133-29504 GCA_034780395.1 Vannuccia rotundouncinata | reverse complement strand
GGAGGAGGTGTGTGAGTGCTTGCTGCAATATAATACAAGTGGAGGTGTGTGAGTGCTTGCTGCAATATAATACAAGTCAAAGAGACATCAAGAATACACAGAACTAGATCTGTTAAACTAAAAACCGAAGATGCGGTAATCACTTAAATTAAAGAAAATTTACTCTTATATTCATTTCCCACTATTATTAAATACCTGTGATGAAGAGGTCTAACCTTGAAATATAACCTTCTTTAATATAGTTTAATTTTGTTTCCTTGATTTGAATAATTCAGGCATGGAATTGGACTTCCAGAAAAAAGCTTGAAATATATTTTGCAACAAGAAGTCAGTAGGGGTGTCATGGCAACGAGGTTGCCTATAGATCCACGCGAAGCGCAAACAAATTTGAAGCATCATTACATATAATGCATATAAATAGGTGTTTAGATATATCTTATAATATTTTATTTGTTTGGGAAACTACTTCCGTAAGACACATGCACCAACCTCCCCCTACCCTTTTGAATTTTTATATAATTTTTGTATGAATTAGAAAAATGACATTTCAGCCTGAACAATCCCATGCCTGATAATTATAGCGTTTTCTCTTTCACTATCAATGTCTACGTACGTGCAGCAGAGCCTTATTCTGAAACTTGTGCTCGAGTCTTTCTTCGAGGCTTTCCAGTGATTTGTGAAATCGAATGTGCACCAGAAAACTGGGCAGGACCAGGGCCATTTGCGTGACGTCGGTCTTAAGTCCGGTGCGGTAAAACCCCTCAGAGCTAATTTCAATGGTTATCTCACGACGCCTTTTACTGAAATCATTCAAAGAGAAAGTGAGTAACACGAATCCATGCTGGACCCTACATGCACGACTTACTTGTTGGTCTCCATGGTTTCCAACTTTTCAGCCAATCGATTGAGGCAGGTCCGGTCCTTCTCCGTGATCCTCGACTTGTTCATCATGAGATACTGGAGCCGCATAAAGTTCTTCCACACCTTCTTATACCTGCACAACAGTAGAGAGAAGTGATTTGACCACAGCGAGAGAGGTAACAAGCGGAGGGCATACTTAGGGTCACGCGAAAGACTGAGCTTGATTGGGGTGTAGGTGATGTGCACGATGTAGGGGTAAATGAGGACACTTTCGCAGGTCTCCTGGTCCGCAGACTTGCGGTCCAGCTGGTCCACCCGAATTGCAGCCGGTTTCTAAGGAGAAGTTTCAAACTGCAGGTCTGACCCCGAAACTGGGGCATAAGACTGACTTACCTTGCCGGGCATGGTGACAATGGTGCCCCGAACATCCTGGATGTACTCCGACCACTCGCTTCTCTCCATCCTGTTGATGTGGGCCAGATCGATGGGGTCGATAACCGGCTGCGAGGAGGCCAGCAGATAGGTGAGCAGAGCGCTGGTGGAGAGCATCTCGCCGGCCGAGCCCTCGGTGTGCACGAAGCGGGGCAGCAGGTGAAAGATGCGACACCCGGCTCCGTTGGCGGAGTCTGCAAACCACTGGATGTCGACGAGTTCGAGGAGCTCTTTGTAGATGAGGTCGGTGAGCTGGTCTGCTGATCGAACCGTGAAATTCTGAGCAAATAATCAACAGCGACATTTAAGAGAAGCTTTTGGTGAATCTGGATTCTCCTGAATGTGAAAACAAACCTCCGGAAATTCCTCCTTGGTGTACGTCATCTTGTAAAAGTGATTAAAACGAAGAATTTCGCACGGAGGGCACTGCAACAAGAACACAGAAACATTCAGACATTCCAAAAGAACACTCGTGGATATAAAAAGGGTCAACTCACCATTTCCAATCGATAATGGGTGAACATGGAAAAGCCATCAAAAACGAAATCCTTGTTGAGGTGGTGGATGGTCGTGGGCGCCTTGAGCTTGAAGTTCCTCGCCGGATCGATGTGGATTCGGTAGTGATAAAGACGGTGCTTGTTGTTGGATTCAGGGTCACATGGAGGGATGTACTGCAGAGAAAGATCAAGCCGGAACATAAATAACCAGATGATACCGGGATCATAAATAACAAGATCATGGCGGATCATAAATAACCAGATCAAACCGGGATCATAAATAACAAGATCATGGCGGATCATAAATAACCAGATCAAACCGGGATCATAAATAACCAGATCATGCCGGATCATAAATGACCAGATCATGCCGGGATCATAAATAATCAGATCATGACCAATCATAAATAACCAGATCATGCCGGGTCATAAATAACCAGATCTGGGTCATGGCGGATCATAAATAACCAGATCAAGCCGGAATCATAAATAACCAGATCATACCGGATCATAAATAACCAGATCATGGCCAATCATAAATAACCAGATCATACCGGATCATAAATAACCAGATCAAGCCGGGATCATAAATAATCAGATCATGGCCAATCATAAATAACCAGATCATGGCCAATCATAAATAACCAGATCATGCCGGGATCATAAATAACCAGATCATGGCCAATCATAAATAACCAGATCTTGCCGGGATCATAAATAACCAGATCTGGATCATAAATAACCAGATCTGGATCACCGTCAATGCCAAAGACTCACCGTCTCACCCTCAAAGACATTGTGGAGAGGTCCAATACGATACTTGGGCATGCAGGAGCAGGCAGGACCGTCGTTGTACTCGCCACGCTCATTGAACCAGAGGTCGGGGTGCAGCTTCAGCGGGTGCGCCATCTTGTACTCGATCTCCCGACGTTGGCGCGCCGTTCGAATTGTGTTGTTGCGAATTGTCATGAGGGCGGGGGCGGAGTCGTCCTCGTTGATCAGCTGGAGGAAGGTGGCGAGTCCAATAATGCAGCCAAGAGTTCCGAAATGGTCGTTATGGAAACCTACCTCATTGAGAGAAATTGTCTTGGGCTTCTTCTGGTTGCCGGGCTTGCCCTTCTTGTTCTTCTTCCGACGACGCCGTTTGTTGGGCAGGGAAGACTCACACTCGGAACTGCTCGAGGAAATCGACATGTCCGAACTAAAGTCGGAGTCCTGTTCCCCTCCGGATGCGGTAGAAGCCTGCGCTAGACCTTCAGTGGATAGAGGAACACCGCTGGTCAGCGAGTCTGTTACAATACCCGCCAGATAAACCTTCTTACCGGAGTCCAGATCTTCGATGTTGGTTCGGTCCAGGGGGGTCCACGGTGGAATGCCCGCAACTTCGTGTGACCGACGGTTCAAGATATTCGTGTCAAACCGTTCCTCCAATTTGATCATGAGACCGGTTGCCTTTACATTCCCCGTCTAAAGAGAACAAATCGATGAGATATACTGTGTGAACAATCCACTTTATAAGTAGCCCACACAGTCCCACCTTTTCATCCATTTGAAAATAATCAGGAGCAGAGCTGCACGTCATTGAAGTGAAGAGAACGTCTTCAGGAAGAGGATTTGACTCCTTAGAATTAGATTTGTCAGAAGTGGATGGCTTGCAAAAGTTGGGGCGTCGCGTTGGTTGTGATGAAAAGCGAGACCTAACGTAGCGCATGGAAGATCATTGCTTATTTATGAAACCGGAATTGAAATAACGTGATCAAATCTTACTGATTACTGTTTCTTCGGCTGGATTGTGACGATCCTCGGTCCTGCTTGAAATTGGACGAATAGTTGAACGAAGAATTCCTGGATCTCGGAGAACGACTCCTGTAGTAAGTTAAAAGCATATTATTAAACTTATTTTATGAATAGAAAGAAAACCTAATGAATGTGATGGACATACCGGCGTCGTGGAGGAGACAATTTCCTTGTTGTGTCTCGTGGCTTAGGCAATTCGCGCGGTTTGGGGGGTGACAAGGGTCTGTATACATCGAAAAACCATTAATTAATGTATAATTAAAGATGATCACATGCATACATAGCTGCGGGAAGTCTGTTCCAACTTACAATGGACTTGATATTGGCGGTGTATTATTCACTGGTGTATCCCATCTTGACACGCGTCTTTTAAGTTTCGCCTGATTAGGACAAACCGAGGCAGGTGTTGTCAGTTTGGGTGCATTCTGGGACTGCTGAATGTAATTTTGAGCTGGAGTGGAGTTTGTGTTGGACAGGTGCTGTCTGTCAGTGGGTGAAGGAGGAACTGGACCTCCAAACTGGTCTTGTTGCAGGGAATTAAGTGGAAACGGAGGAGGTGGAACACTCATATCTAAGTGAGAATAAGATGGTGGCTGGAGAAAAGGAGTTCCTGTTCTCATTGCAGATGTTTCCGATTGTGCTGACACATTATTGACAAATCGTTGTTGATAAGGTGGAAAAGATGGTGCCTTGGTATTTGTAGTAAATGCACTGTTTGGCATACCCGGTGAGGTAAAACGAGGAATTTGATTGAACGAAAATGGTGATGGCGGCAGAGCAAGAGTCATGCTTGGTGGAGGAATATTACAAGTAATTGGGTGTTCTTGTGAAAGACTTGGCCGAGACTCTGTGAAAGTTGGTGCTGTAGAAATTGGTGTACTATTAGAAGAAAGACTATTGCTTGGCAGCAGCTGTTTTGGTAACACAATAGCTTGAACAGGTGGACAAGATGGTGGAGGAACAGGTGAAATCGTTGGCAGGGGTGGTTGAATAGTTGAAGTTGATATACTGGAAATTTGATCTACCAACTCGGACTGAATGTGTGGAGAAGGTGGAGGAATGCTTGTATTGGGAGGCAGTGGTGGTTGTCCGGCTATAGGCCTGATATTACTCACTGGCGGGGGGACATTTGTGTTGGGTATAGGATAACAATTTGGCAATGATAGTTGCATTGATACTGGATGATTTTGTATACTTTTCTCTAATGGCGAAGTTTCTGGTTGATTTTTCTTGAAAACAGTATTTGATGGATGTGGTATGCAAGGTGGTGGAGGTGGTTGTGAAAAGTGATTTTTAAATAATTCTTGAGGAGGAATACTGAGTTGAGAGGCCATTTCATTTGTTCGAAAAGGAGGCATGTGTCCAGAAGGAAAGTGTTGAGGGTGTGAGTTGTGCACACTTGATTGTGGATAACTGAGGCACTGAAATTGTTGAGAATTTGGCAAATTATTGGCATAGTGACCAGGTGGATAGTTTGAAGATAAATTTGATTGTGCGAATGTGTGTGAGGAAGAATTTCCACAGACTGATTGAGAGGTGTGTGAGTATTGAGGTTGCAAAGGTTGATTGGAATAAGGTGGACTATGAGCGATGGACTGGGCAAATGAATAGGCATTATTTATTGTTGGATTTTCAATCTTCCCAAATTGAGATGAATTATTTTGTACATTGTTTGAAGAGATGGCTTCTTGAACAGGATCTTTGGAAGAAGATAAAATATAAATAGGCTGATTGTTGGGTAATTTTGCTAACTGTTCAGGGGTAACAACAATAATTTGATGTCCTTGTACTGCACCACTGTTGGAGTTATCACTTGACTTGCCTTCATCTTTAGACATCTATTCTGAAAATTGAAAATATTTATTCTTAGATAAATGCATTAATTTTGCTGCAAAAGGGAAAAATAATAATTATTGATAAAAATTAACTTGTATCCTAAATCATTGAATTGTAAAGTCACCTAAAACTGAACAAAGAGTAATGCTATTTTAATATAATTTTAAAACTTTAAAAATAAATTTATTGCAGTTAGTGTTGAAGAGAAATTTAATCAAAATTAGTATTAAAATTGGATAATACTTGTCAATGAAAGTTATATAAAATATTTTGTAATAACATTAATTTTACTAAACAATATAATTTATTCTAGTTTAAAAAATCTAATAATAAAATATTTGAGAACAAATTTGGACATTATACTTGTTGCATGTGAAAATGATATTTAAAAATACATAGCAGTACATTAAAAAAAAGCAGTATATAAAAAAGCTAAAAGCATAAAGGTTTCAGTATTTACAAAAAATCTAATAACATTGTTAGTATTATATTTTCTAGTGTAACATATAAATTGGTATATAACTAATGGTGGATCTATACAATCATAAGAGCATGTATGTAGCAAATTTGATTTAATTAGATGTTATACTTCATGTTTGATGAAATTCAGACTTTTTTATCAAGCATTATTTTTGATACATATATTGTTATCACACTGCAGCAGGGACTTAGCTCCGACAGCTGTCTTTATTTGCCTCGGTTTAATAGAAAAATCTGTCCATTTGGATATCATTCTTATCCTTTTTTGTGAGCTATTCTAAGCTTCTGTTTGTGATTCAATTGGACTTGGGATTCGTTTTTTATCATAGTTTATATTTTGTTTTTTGAAATATTTTACAAATGATATAAACATGAGTCAGAATCTCAGCTCACCAATCGATATCAATGGTAATCCTTTCTTCACTATGGATAACAGTGCTATTAATAAGATGTCTAAAAGTAATTTGTTAACACTAATCAGAGCTGAGAAAGAAAGATGACACTCAGATACTACCCTCACTTATTCGCCTAAATTACCAACACATGAAACCTTCACACTATTCAATATTGAACAATTACTCGACAGAAACGACAATTTGGTTATCTTTGGTATTCCCAAAACAACAACTGAGTCTATAGTTGATCTTCAAACTAAAATCGGCAACATTTGTGAAACATTGGGCATAAGTAAACTATACTCCAATGTTCATCATATTGGTCACCCAAAAGAAAACAATGTGTGACCTCGTCCCATAATACACACAAGCAACAACCAAAAAGTAAGACATGACCTTCTCATCAAATCTTACACACTTTGATAAAAATCAACCAAACTCGGAAAATTCTTCATTAACTGTGATCTGATGCCAAAACAACAAAGAATACTGCGCAAAGAACTCAAACAGCATAGAAGTCAAGGAGAGAATGTCAAAATACTGCGCAAAGAACTCAAACAGCATAGAAGTCAAGGAGAGAATGTCAAAATATGGAAAGACAGAATTGTAACCATTGCTTGACAGAAACCCACTCCTTAAGAATTTTATCTGTGTTCTTTACCACTCGCCTATGTGCCCAATAACAACAATCTGCCTTAACTCAACTGCATCCCCCTCTCCAACCCACAAAGACCCAAATCATCATTTGCTGGGCAACAGCTACTGTCTCCTCCTCTACACCGTAAATACAATCAAACCCATGAGTGTACATTAAACTAAAATCGACACTAACAATAGTACCATTATTAACAGTGATAATCCCGGTAAACCTAAATATGCAAATATTATGAACTGCACTAACTCCTTGTAGTTCCTTCACCTAAGGATGGACACTGTCTCTCATCCATAGTCTTGTTACTGCTGCAGCTCATATAGGAGTTTCATATTCAACTACATGTCTCTTAGAGTTGATCAATGTGGAATTCTACCTGAACGTTTACTCTCAATTTTGTCCTTGCGAAAACCTACCAACCTTGCAAAACCTAGGCAATTAACCAACAACTCTCGTTTGAAAATATACAACTCAAGTTTGGGTGATCTCATCCCTATTTTGGTGGCTAATGCTAATCAGTGTCGTATTCAGATTTCTAACAAAGATCACGCACCTAGTCCTACCCACGAAATTTGTACTCGTGATTGGTACTACAATCCAATTACCCTTAATATCATGTTACATAATGAGCACTACAATGCACTCGTGTTTCACTGTGGTTCCAACCTTCAATGTCATGAGCAGGTCAAACAATATAAACCACAAATCATCAAGACGGACAAAATCGACAATCGCCTACCTCTCTATGTGTCCTCGAATATCCTTACAACTATTAAAAAAATTGACAAAATCGATTTGTTTGTCAATAATTTAGGTGTCGACATGTTGTGCTTGTGTGAGACATGGTTACTCCCTAACATTCCAGATGAAATTGTCAAAATAAACAATTACCAAATTTTCAGGAATGATTGTAAAGTCAGAAATGGAGGTGGCATTGCTACTTATGTCAAATACTGCATACCGACTACCTTAGTTACCCAAGTTCAAAACGACACATAGAATCGCTGTGGCTTATTTTAAGACCAAAAATGCTCCCCAAACAATTCTCACCTCTGATCCTTGTCACTGTCTACCAGCCTCCTAATTCTGATTGCGATCTCTTAGAAAAGTACCTGATGTATGGGCCCGATTCACTCACTGAAAAGCATCCTTCAGCTGGTATTATAATTACAGGTGATTTTAATCAGCTTAAAAGGGAATTTTGGTTGGCAGGCTTCATTTGGGCTTAATCAACTTGTTAATCAACCAACCCACAATTCTGCTATCCTCGATCTTTTCTTCACCAATATGGCTGAGTTTTACAACACTCAGTAACTGTTGAACCACCTATCGCCAATTCCGATCACAACACTATCATCGCCTGGTCTATTTTCAAATCTGAATCTGTGCAAAACCAAAATATTAAAGCATAAACAGTTAAATAGAAATAAAACGCAATTAGTTAGTGATCTTAAACAAGTTAACTGGCTATCTGTTTACAAAAGCGACTATTGCTTAAGAAAATTTGAAGCTTTTGATAACCATCTTTTATCTCTCCCTAAAAAATATCTACCTTGGGTCACTGACCAATTTTTGGAGACCCTAGCTCTTCAGAAAAAAACTAGCTCCCCCCTGCCTAGTTAAATTCTGACGAATGAGAATCAGGTATCATGCTATATAAGGAGGTATATAAGTCACTGTTTTCATTCACATTTCTTACAAGCTCTCTGATGGTCAACTCCTTGTCACTTTCTCAGATATCATTATCATTGCTATTTTTCTGTGCATATTTGTGTGTATTATCCCATCATCTATTCAGAGTAAGTGCACTATTTAATTATTAATATTTTTAAAACAAAATTTCATATTTTTAAATTCGAAAAAATTTTTAAAATCTAAAAAATTATAAAATAACATAAAATGAACAAATTTATTTATTTTTAATAATTTTTAAAATTTAATTTATTTTAGATCTATTTTTTGAAGGTATATATTGCACATATTTTTCAATATTTTTAACTAGTTGATTAATGAGACAGTATGGCAATGCAAAGTTCTAATACAATCTTACCATGCATACATATATTTTAATCAAGTTTAATTTATGATGTCGCCTTGCATGGGATGAGCCTGTGAATGTGGTTTAAATACTCTATTAATGGCGGGCGCAAGAGCATCAAAACATCAATCTTAGTGATCAAGAAACTTTGAAATTAGGGAATCACCTCTGTTCTGCTTCCACTAGACCGCCGAATGTAATTGCATCTAATCTGAAGCAAAACCTGTATTCTAACAACCACAGGTTAGACTCCTATTTTATAACAAAGGAAATTGACTTTACTTGGAAGGAAAAAAATGTTATAGTTGAAAGGACACCAAGGTGGGTCATAGTCTGCGATGATGTTGACAACTTCCTAGACCATATAATTCAGCAACGAGAAATGGTGATATGGACATTCTTATCAGGATCAGCATAGATGGTGGTCAGGGTTTTATGAAGGTCTGTGTTTCATTGTTTTCCCTAAATGGCAGCTCAGCAAAACCTTTCAAAGACTCAAGTGTTCAACATATTTTCATTTTGGCAATTGCCCTGAATATACAAGAAAATTATGAAAATCTGCTGAAGTTGGGGGTCACTCTTAATCTTCATAACATGAAACGTGAGTTCACAATCGCAACCGACTTGAAACTATGTAACATCCTACTGGGCTTAATGAACCATGGCTCATGCCATCCTTGTTGTTGGTGTTCCATTAATAAAGATTCGCTGGCTCTGAAAGGAGAGAATCGTACTTTCAAAAGTATGCAAAAAGACTTTTTGAAATGGACCGATAATGGAAAGCAGAAGAGAAAAAGTGCCAAAAATTTCAACAATGTCATTCATCTTTCAATTGTCAAAGGATCTGATACGTCCATCACAGTTCTTGAAGTCATCCCTCCACCTGAATTAAATCCTTTCAGTGGTCCCGTGAATTCGATGTATACAGGTTTGGCTGCACTGTGGCCTGGGGTGAGTGCCTGGATTGAGAAATGCCATGTCGTTCAAGAAGCCATGCATGGAGGCTCTTTTACAGGAAACTCGTGTAAGATGTTGCTATCAAAGGTCGAGTTATTTAATGTGAGATTAGAAATTTCTAAGAATATAAATCACATTTAGTATCGTATTCACTTCAATTGTATCAATTGTTAAATCAATAATTTGCACAAACGAAATTACTTGATCTGCTTTTTTAGATTGTGCGGGCTTGCTATGGTGACACACTTGCTCCCAATTATCAATCCTGCATCCAACAGTTTAAGGACAGTTATCTTGATCTCGGGATCAGCATTACACCTAAGGTATGAAATATTATGAAACTTCGTATTTCTTTTAAGCTGTGTATAATTTTCAGTTTTAACCATTTTCAGGTGCACACAGTGTTTCACCATGTTGGAGACTTCTGCAAAATCAAAGACTGTGGTTTGGGACCCTGGAGCGAACAGTCATGTGAGTCAATGCATCATGACTTTGCAAGAACCTGGGAAGACTTCAAAGTGAAAAGTCATGAACATCCCGATTTCAAGAACCAGTTACTTTGTAGTGTGTGTGTTTATAACAGTCGACATATTTAAACATTTAACAATTTGTGTATTTTTACTCTGCTTGTTTCAGTGATCAGTTTGTTTTCCACTGATGCGCTTGTTATTATTGTTTGTATTCTTTAAGAGATTGCTAATACATTTTCAGAATTTTCAAGTAAACAGAGGTTTACTCCTCCTTTTGTGTTATTATCATTGTACATGACTACAAACAGTTGTCTTTAGATTTTAGGATATAATGGTTCAATGTTTATATCATTTGGTAATACATATAAAGACCAACACATATTCTATACTGCGAAATTTAGGATTAAAAAATGAAAAATGGATTTAAAAAATCCAAATATTATAGGCTAAAATAGCCTGTGACGTTATGTATTACCTCAAATGACCTTGAAATTAAATTTTTCTGATAGAGCAATGCCACATTTATATTAGTTAATAATATATTAAATAGCTCAAAAATGCTTTATTTCCATGTTAATTAACATCTTAATATACGAAAAATTAAAAAAAATTGATAAAATCGATAATTATGCATAGAAAAAAGCCCTCAATCAAACATTTTATTTTTTGTATTTTTTATGTCTATAGGACATAGTAAACATTTAAAGATGAAAATCAGAAGTGGCCCATTTTTGTTTACAAAAAAGGCTTTCAATGCACCATGGCTCCCTCAGTTTAGAATATATCTGCAGCCTCTCCAACCCCAGATCAGATTTATGTAGACTGGTTGGAGAAGATGGCCAGAGACCTGCTGGATTCTGGAACTGAGACATTGCGACTATTTGCACCCTCAGTTTCAGTTCACTTCGATTTCTATGATTACATCATCAGTACTCCAGCGCCCATCACAACTATGACCTCTCCTCAAGCATCGACCCCTCCAACAGTATAAGTCTCACCCATCATTCGAGAACCTATGCCTCCCCCAATTCCTCTACAACATTGGCCTCAACAGCTATTTCCAACACCGCCTATAAACAGACATTCAAATGTGGACAATGTTCAAGTTTTTTCTCTGACTACTCTGAGCTATATGCGCTGTCCCAGTAATGGAGGAATATGAAAATGAGGTAGTACACCAATTTCAGATCAGTTATGGAGGCTGCCGTACACTATATATGGTTTGAGCCGGTTGATACTCCCATCCAACCTCTAGAGTTTCTAACAATAATAAAATGGATGAACAATTATATGGATCAAAGATTAATTGTTATATATGATAATAATTAATTACAATAATTAACCATAATATATTTTCCATGCAAATAGTTTAAATAATAATGAATAAGTCTTCAAAATTCCAAAACAAGTATTATACACAATTAA
Organism: Vannuccia rotundouncinata; assembly: GCA_034780395.1. Lineage (NCBI taxonomy): Eukaryota > Metazoa > Platyhelminthes > Proseriata > Coelogynoporidae > Vannuccia > Vannuccia rotundouncinata. The sequence continues at coordinate 17,664 of JAUZNC010057406.1, read as the reverse complement.
TTAATTTAGTGTAAAGTGTTCAGGTAGTATTGATCTTGTATTAAGCAATATAGCTTAATTAAGGAATCTTGTAAGGATGTTGGAAAGATTATTCAAATTTTCGAAATACATACATGAAGGAGCTGATATGGAAAATCTTTATTAAAATTTGCATAATGCAAAGAAAGCTGAAAGTAAAAAACAGAAGGGACTGTTTGGTTCAACATAGGACAATTTAAAAATAAAAATATTTATTAAGTATACTTGACAATAAAGCGATGTTGAGTGTTGAATCAGTTAAACTGGCCGATGCTGCCAAAGCAAGAGTGCCGGGAATGAAAAGGATCTTATTGCGAAATCAAATTAATGCATTGACTGTTGATCAAATTTATTCTGAAATTTCCACATTATAAAAAGGACTTGACTAATTTTGTAGACTTCCAAGAGACAGTATTTATTATATATTTTCGTTATTTGTCTTACAGTCCATATATTAATCTATATATAAATTAACCATCCATAAATAGTATTTGTTATATTATGATACTTGATAAATGATATCTTATCTAAATCTTTTAAATTAATGTTTCCAATAGGTAATTAAATTACACATCAGTGTATAATTGTATAAAATAGATATTAACTATTTTGATCGATGGCTACTTCTGATTGACCCTGTATTTGAATTTAGATGATTTATAGTATTCACTATATTACAATCTATTATTATTATGTACAGTACAACAATGTGTGTTTGTAAATTTTATATAGAGGTTAACAAATTCAGGACTGGTTATTATAAGAGGAAATAAATTATTATTCAATTGATCACTTGTAATACAATTTTTTATTAAAAAAGAGAATGTAAACAACAGGATTTTTACAATCTTGAAGAACTAAGTTTGAACCTTTATTGGCTATTTTATTCATTCACTCGATTTTCAATTGTTTAAATCAATAAATACATAATTGATTATATCGATTTTAATAATGATTGTTAGAAATACATTAAAAGAGGCAAAATTAATTAAATTGTATGCTTGTGATATTGATTATTGTGTGCCACTTGTATAATCTCATCATTATTGTCAGTTATAATTATATGGGTGCTTATATGTAATCAACTTGTTTCTCTACATTTTGTAGATGTTAAGTTTTCAACTCAATAATGACATGAAAAAAAAAGTTTTCATAAAATGTCGGATGGAGGGAACTATCCAGTTGAAGAAGGTAGAACATTTTACATTTAAAATATAATAATATGCTTATATGTAATCAAATTGTTTCTATACTTTTTGTAGATGTTAAAATTTTCAGCTCAATAATGACATGAATTTTTTTTTCACAAAATGGCAGATGGAGGGAACTATCCAGATGAAGAAGGTAGAACATTTTACATTTAAAATATAATAATTTCATATCATATATATCATATATAAAAATAAAGTTTTCACAAAATGGCAAATGGAGGGAATTATCCAGATGAAGAAGGTAGAACATTTTACATTTAAAATATAATAATTTCATATCATATATATCATATATAAAAATA
>JAUZNC010057406.1:0-16033 GCA_034780395.1 Vannuccia rotundouncinata | reverse complement strand
CATATCATATATATCATATATAAAAATAAAGTTTTCACAAAATGGCAAATGGAGGGAATTATCCAGATGAAGAAGGTGGAACATTTTACATTTAATATCATATATATGATTAGACAGGGACATTCTTAATTTATTGTTAATTGAATGTGTTACAGTTTTCAATTTTATATTAATGATTATATTATGTTATATCTTAAAAGGATTTCATTTTAATGCAAAATATTGTCATCAATGGATACTTACCCTTTTTAACAAATTAATTTCGGATCCGTACATTACATTAAAATTCACTGTTAGAATTTATTTGAAAATATCAAACAGTTTTAATTGTATAACAATATATAATATAAAAATGCATCCTATTTTTTCATTCCAATGGATGAGTCAAGGATTGCACGTTATGTAGAAAATATATGCAAACTCTAATTAGCTTCTCAAGACTCAGGCAAGACTCAACAAAACACCACCAATTATGCTGATGCCATTGTCCTGGATCCCCATATTTATGTCCAACTCTATAAAACTTGAAGTTGCCTGGCTGGAATCAAGGTCATGCATCAATTAGGCTTGCATCAATCTGACCTCATGCCCATCTCCATGAAAATGCATGCAGCTAATAACCAAGGCATCAGAATCCTTGGAGCCATGGCACTAATAGTCAAGGTGAATCAATGGAAACTCGTCAATTAACTTATATAAGTGACAATTCCCAAAAAATTATTTATCTGCAAAAAAGCATGCATTGCACTTGGTATCATTTCCAGCAAATTGCCTAACATTTGAGAATCAAGTATCTCTACTACAAATACCATTACCATAAGTAATTCAACTGACTCCTCTCTCATATGTAATTGCCCCAAATGTCAAATGCCACCACCATGTCTATCTCAGCTTCCATTTCCAGCTACAGAACCTAACTGGGTTTGTCTACAACAATTCTTATTAGATTATTAAAAATCCAGAACATGTAACACTTGTTAGCACCAACATCTCCCATTGATGGATGGTCTACCAATGAAGTGAATGATTGACAAAGATGCAGAACCTGTTGTTTATACTATCCACTGGTAAGATGCTGTTAAAAAAAGGACTGGACTAAGACATTAGATTAGGTGTCCTTGAGCCTGTCCCAATCAGAGAACCTGACACATGGTGCCACAGTATGGTTGATTGTGCCAAAAAGAATGATAAACTCTGTTGTATGGTAGACTTCCAATCACTTAACAAGCATGTTACTCATGAGACACATCATACCCATTCACTATTCCAGGTCAGTTTCCCAAGGTAAAAAGAAAACTGTCCTTGATGCTTGGAATGGGAACCACAGCATATCCAGAAGAAGATTGACACCTCACAACGTTCATTACTCCATGGGAAAGATACCACGCAAGTAGGTGTGGCTGGGATTTGAACCAGGTATCTCCTGATCCAAAACCAGCCACTCTACCAACTGCTCCACAACTGCCTTCAAAAGTGTTTCCTCAATGATATCAAGGGCAGAGGCATCTATTTTTTTGGCCTGGTATCACCAATGCTATCAAGGAATTTCAGGCCACTTGCAATGACTGCAATAGAATGGCATCACCAATGCCCTTAACCCTTAGACTACCAAGCTATCTAGCTATTTTTACTAACGTGGATAACCAAGCCTTGTCGAATTGACATGGCTGGTATATTGGCTTATTTAAAATGTATGTTCAGTAAATAAATAGCAGATTCTATGAAAATCAAATCTCTATTTGCTTGTATACTAATTGCATATTTGCTTATTGATTTATGCTGGCTAGCTGAATGAATTCCAATGCCTAATAGGAATAGTGTGTCACCTTTTACTGTAGCTGTGCAGCGATGTCTGACCTGATTAGTGATTGATGATTCATGAGAGAGAATTAGCCTTAGCACTGCAAGGCGTAGTGGTGTAGACAGACAGACATAGTAATTATAGCCAGTGCAGAGAAATTCAAACTTTCATTATTTGGCTAATAGGCTATTCACTGTGTGAGTAGAAATTCCTACTTTCATTGATTCACAAAATTATCTAAAGCTACAGAACTTATACAATATTTTATTTTCATAACAATGTCTGGTGATAACAGACCTCCAAGATGATATACAGTGGTAGAAGCTGCAAACATAATAGCAGAGCAAGATAAGGAAGAAATCTATCCAGCTTCTGATAAAGAAATTGAAGAGGAAATTGTGCACATTGCTGATGTTCATGATAATTCTGATAATTAACAATGGCGATGAGGATGCATCTGTACCTTTAGTGCAAACCAGAGTAGATGAAAAATGTCAACAAGTACAGAATATCTGGAAAGACAATGATGGTCACATTTAGTAACCTGATCCACCACCTCAACAAGGTCAAAGGAGAGCTGCTGATGTATTTTGTCAGCAACCTGGGCCAACTGCAGCTGCGATAAAAGACATAGCCCTAGAAACATGGCAGCTTTTCCTGCCAGATTCTATTCTAGAAGAAATAGTGCTCTGCAGTCAATGAAAGGCAAGAGATCTTAGAATAGATGCTCAACTAGATATTTTTTCGCTGAAAGCTTTCATTGGAGTGTTATACTTTCATGGCGCACACAGTGATCAACACATACATGTATCTGATTTATGGAGCAGCAATTATTCTAGCTTTTACTGAGCTTCAATGAGCAAAAATTTATTCGTGTCTTGGAGCAGGTGCCTTTTGTTTCACAATTTTGAAGATTGTGAAACTCATAAGTTGACTGATACATATGTTGTATTTTGTAATATTTTGGAGCAATGGAATATTCACTTGAGTAGATTTTATGTTCCAAGTGAAGCTCTATCACTGTTGGTTGCTACAAGATGCAGATCACCTCACAAAATTTATTGGCCCAAAAAGTCAGGAAAATATGGCGAATTAGTCTGATGGGTCTGAAGGGTGACCCACAAGTAAAGCTGCCAGTTGATCAGCAAGTTGCAGCTCATTTCAAAGGAAACCATAAAGCAAGAAATATTGTCTTCAATTTGTCAGAGTCATTTCTAGATGCTGGCAGAAAAATTACAGTCAACAGGTTTTTTACCTCTTAAGTGCTGGTGGAAGAGCTTCTGCAAAGACAGACTACACTAGTTGGGACACTAACAAAAAAGAAACATCATATTCTGCCAGGTCTCATGCAACGTTTTGCAGCATTCCATTGCTACATTGAGCTGTAATTCATGCTTGTAAATGACTGATTTTCTATTATGTATTTTTTGAACCATGTTATTGATATTTGAAAATGACTGATTTTCCATAGTTTATTTTGAATTATGTTATATTGATGATTTTGAATATGCATTTTCTTGAATATTATAATTGTATTTTGAATAAAGTTATGTTTTGTATTTTGTATTTTGTGTTTCTATTTTGTATTTCTGAAGGCTGCTAGCAAAAATTGCTATAAATATTCTTAGGTGTCAGTTTGACATGGCTTGGTAATCCACGTCTTATATAACTTTGTCTCTTAGTAGCTCATAGACATGAATATTACATGAATATTTATTACATACATTTTGTAGTCTACTGTTACACTTGAAAAGTAGTAAGACAAATAGTATGGAAGGTGCATATCCAAATGACCCCCCCCCCCAAAAAAAATGTTTCTGCTCAATTTTTATTGGTTGTGAGATCACCCCCTAATTCACAAGATTTTTGTTTTTTATCTGGATGTAGTTGTACCAACATACCATAGATCTAACATCTCCACCATTACATAACACTGATTATGAGATGATAGGTCTCACATCTCCACTACCATCCACACCTTCATCTCTGTCCAATACAGAGTATGACACACCCCGCTCATCCCCTTCTCTACTGGACCACCTTTTCCCAATAAATACCCCTCCACCCACATTCCTAGTCCCGCTTGAGAATCAAAAGATTCCAAACCCACCTCATGATGACGATCCTAATCATAGGTATCATGCCACATGTACCAATTGTCCTCCATTTAGATATATATGTTTTGTATTCTCACATTATCCAGCACTCACCCCCAGCCCTCAAATTGCTACTATGGAGGTGGAGATTTGGCTCCATAATTTTCTAAACTCCAGAGTGGTTTACCAATAACTTTGGGAATCAATCAGATCTATCCCAATAGAGTAGCCATATACATATATCCATACAGTATATCTACTATAGAGTTTTTTTATTTTTGTATATATATTAAATATTATTTTTATAATAAATATATTATATACATATGAAATATTGGATTACTTCTTTATACTCCCCGATTCTCAGTATTTTTTAATTTTTTTTAAATACTTGCAATTTTAAATATATATATAATTATTAATAGTTAAATGTTTAAAAAATACTTGCAATATTATTTTAGAAATCATGCTGATTTTGTGTTAACACAATTTCATTCCAATACTTCTAGGCAAGTATCAACCACATCAGACATGGCAGGAAACTCTAGTATATCATGAAAAAGCTCTAAGAAACAAATACATGCAAGAGGCTGAAAAATGGACAGAACACAGGGGTGCCCCCAGGAATATTTATAGAGGGGTCATTTTTCCGGTTTAGGAGCATGAATTTTTAGAATTTTTAGAAGTTATAGAATTTTTTTTGAAATGGGCAGCCAGCCTACTTGAATCAGTTTTATTCTGAAGCTATTATTTTTTGAATAATTAGTATTAGATGCTGTATAAAAACTTTATTAAAAAGATAAATTTACAAATTTGTAAATCATTGAATAAAAAATAACTGATGAAAAATTCAAGTATGGATGGCACACAATTACAAAATACAGTCTACTCCAGCCAATTGGAACAGGTAAAATATAAGCATTTTTTTCGGATTAGACAAAAATCGATTTTAGTAGTGTATGTTGAACTCATGATTATTAACAAAATTCCATTTATGATTGTTAATTAACAACCAAACAGTAATATTATATATTATATAATATAATTATCATATAATAATTCTCCATTATAATTTGTTTTAAAAGTTAAACTGATTTGTATTTGTAATGGTAGATTTACCAATTCCAAATCATTTTGCAATCTCTTTATATGTGTCTCCTTTCTCCACTTTTTAAATAATTTTTTATTATCTTTCAGTGTTAGGTCAGTACATCTTCTCTTCTCCATGATAGTTGTATTTATGATAAAATTTAATACATTTTAATACTTATATAATTGTGAGTTATGTTTGTTAGATCATGGAAACAGCACAATACTTGCCTTATAACCCATGTTCACTATAATAGATGAATTGATACCACAAAACTAAAATGGACTACATGTTTGTTGAAATAAGATTAGAAGATTAAAACAATATGCTTATATTGCTGATAAGGAATTAGATAAGATAGGTTTAACTAGACATTTGTATTTAAACTTAATAAATATATTATGAAGCAAGCATTTACCAGTCTCATTAATTATAAAATGACACTCCCATGCAATGGTGTTTATCCCCAATATAGAATATAAAATGAGGACTATGATTTGCATTGTTGTACAAACAATGACGCCCACAATGGCATCATGCAGTTGAATAGGTGATATAATTAAATAGACTGTTTATAATAGTCTCACCCTATAAATTTCAAATTATATCCTCAGATTTATTTATAATTTCCAAATGATGGGCCATGGATACTATATACATAATCGTGTAGATGAGTTGTTCCAATTAGCCAATGTGAAATACATTGCAGGTATAGGGACAGTTCTACAAATTCTGTTCACAATTCACATTAGCCTGTGTTTTGATTAGCCATTTTTAAAACATTGTATCAATAGGCAGAAAAATTGGGGATTCAATTTGTGTTCTGATTAGACAGTAGTTCCAATTGGCCAGATTCCAGTTAGCCAGAGTAGACTGTATTTAGATATTGTAACCTATAATAAATGTATTGTTCCATAAATAATAGACATATCCTATTAATTGCATTGAATGTCTAGTGAGTAAATGTCTAGTAAAGAAGTAGGTGCAGAATTGTGATACAATGTTAAAAAATTTTTCCTATAATCATGGTATATCCCTATAAGGTTGGCTAAATCTATTTGATGTGGATGGAGTGAATGTTGATAAGGGCTAGTGCTGATAGTCATGTAGCTCCCATTGAAGAATGAAGTCAAGTATGATGATGTCGCATTACCAAACAACTTTGTTCACACTCACAACTTGTAACTGGCAAGGTTGCTGCAATCTTTATAAGAAAATAGTACTGCAGAAGGGAGTTTACTGTCTTGAGAAGTAATATTAGTGAAACTAATATTGACTGGATCAGAAGATAACATGTATATGGATTAGTAATATGGGGTAACTTTGCCTAACTGATTTTAGATAATAATTATTTAAAAAGCAATAATTCATATCCTAAACTCTCATCACATAATTTATATGTTCTATTGTTAACTTAGACCAAATAACTGTCAGAGTAATGGTTCTTATAATATGTCAATAAATTTCATGTTTTTGCCATGAATTTTGAAGAAAAATATTATAATTTTTATTAAGGCACATTATGATAAAATGTGTGAGTTTAGAGGATTAAGTTTTATTGTACCAAGGGCACCAGAGATTTTTTTTAACTTAAAAGGTGCAGGCCTAAGGAGAAAGGCACTAGTCAGCATCCAATCCCAGCAACAACCTCCTAAGGGACGAGGAGCCAGTTCCTACAACAAGTTGGTTGCCAAGCCCCAACTCCCAGGCCTCCTCTGGAGGCTGGCAAAAAGATGAGCTCATAGTAACCTGGATGGAATGTGGTTTACCTATGAGGCTCACCCAGATCACTTTGCCTCCCACTGTGTGGACTTGGACCACAGTTCTGCCTTTTTGGACACTACTGCTCTGCCCCTGATGTATTGCTCTTGGACATCCCTTCTCCACAGCACTTGTTGGAGCTTGCAGATCTACAGCATCTTGACCTTGAACAGTTACTCCATACTCCTCTCTAAGAATCTACTCCAGTTCCCTCTCCTCCAAGGGCCTTATCTACTTCTTTTCCTTTATTGCAGGATTTAAGGATAGCCTTAGGTCCCCCCTCATCAGCCACAGATATCTTTCCTCCTGGTGCAGGTAATTTCCACCAAGATGCTTATCTTTCTTCTTGGATTTTTGGTTCACCCAGGGCCTTGCAGATTTTTCCACCAGACTCCCAATTCCTCAAGGTATTCTATGACCCTCTCCCTCCACCGATGCAAGATATTCAAGATTGGTTGGGTATCCCTTATTGTCAGCTTCATCATCCTCCTCTTATCGTCCATATGAGGGCCCTGTTGGTTTCCAGTCTGTTCCTCCAATTCAGCTTGTTATTGTCTCTATTCTGTTGATGTCGCTTGAATACAAATAAAGATTTATTTTACTGTGTGTGTCTTACTTAGTATTTGATACCTTTTACATGCAGTATGAGTAGGGACAAGACAAATCAGGATATCTTTGAAAATCCTGCAGACTTATAATCTCTTTTGTTGAGTCTTTAGACGGCCATTGAAAAGATTGATCAACTTCAACAACAAGTTGAAATACTACAAGAAGATGAAGCCTCTTCGACTTCTTCTCATCCAGTTGGGCCTCTCCAGGATAACGCTGGAAATAATCTCCCTGCAACTTCACCTTCTCAAGCTGAACTTGCAGCCCGGACAGCTGAGACTTTTATTTGGGTTCAAACCCCAGATGGGGAAAAGACTTTGGGAGCCCCCAACTTACGCGAATTTGCCAACCTCGAGGGAATCTTCACCTGCCTTCGACAACAAGACAATCGAGGGGCTGGAGCTCTCCTCATTCAAAGAGTGGTGGACATCTACATCGGTTCTACCTGTGGGTGGAATGTGGCAGCCACACGAAACCAGATGGGGCTCCATCACCAGTATGGAGTCACGTCAGCAGATCTTCTCCTCACTGCATCTGGTAGGGGGAGGACCCAAATGCATTCTTGAAAAAGTCGTAAGAAGAAAATGTCCCCACTGGCATCCGCCTAGGAGGCTAAACTGGGAGGACTATGATGTGGATCTCGATAGATCAAGCAAACAATCCACATACAGTGTTAATACTCTTTCACGATCAACAGCTACCCTCTCTACATTACCCTTTGACTTGATCCACAGTTCTGAATCCTGATCATCTCAGCAAACTCTGCCATTAGATTTTTCTACTGATGTATGGGAATTCTTACATCTTGAACTGGACCAGCTGCCCATAGCCTGGGCCTCGTCTCCTGGGGTCGAAGATCTTCCAAACTTCCCTCATCTTTTATCATCCATCTTGGATGCTTCTATTCCGTCATTGCCTTCTTCTGCGTCTTCAGAGATTCAGAGGGACATCCTGGACTGGTTGCGTGAGCAATCAGTTATAGCATCTGTGCATTCTGATGAAGATCCCAGCCGTCACTCCTGGCTGGAGCTCTCGCGCACTTGGACGGATGAATCTGCCATTCCACGTATTCCTCCTGTTGGAAGAATTGAAGACTTCTTCCCCCCGCAAGGTGAACAACCCCGGGAACTGGATCCAGATTTTGACGTCATACCTGAGATAGAATCTTCTTTCCCTGTGTTTGGCTGTTGCTGCGGAGATCTTCTGCCTATTCATTTGGAGGCTGTGACTACATTATCACCGCTAATGCCAAATTCTATTTCCATGACAGACTCAATTGCAAGTATCTACCTCCACGGAGCCAAGTTGTTTGTCCAGCAAGCTAGGGTGTCGGCTGGGCAACCAAATTTACCTTCTCCTGCACTCACAAAGTCAATTGCAATTCTTCTGGAACGTGGTGTTATTGAAGAGTGGCCAAATTCTGCTTCCCAGCCCTTTGTGTCGCATGTGTTCTTAGTGCCCAAAACTGCTATGGCTTCCAGATTTATTGTGGATTTTCATCACATATGTCTTCAGTCCAGAAAATATTCAGTTGTGCTACCACCTCCAGTTAGATATATCGAAAAATGCAATCCATCCTGTAAGACTATGTGCAAGCTGGACATAAACTCAGCTTTTTATACAATTCCCCTTCATGTAAATTCTCATTACATTACTTGCTTTAAGTATAATAAGAAATCTTATCAGTTTTGCAAGCTTCCTATGGGGTTCCCTAGTGCGCCTCAAATTTTATGCTTGGTTATAGCTCTTATTTTTGCTTATGTTAGGTCAATTTTTCCATCTACTTGTATTTGGTATCATATAGACGACTTCTTTATTATGGATTATCCTAACATTACTCCTACTGTACGTGACCTTTTATCTAAACTTTTAGTAGATGCAGGTTTTTCTATTAATTTCAAAAAGTCGGTTTGGGAACCTACTACCTGTTTGACGTATTGCGGTTTGGTTTATAATACAGTTAGACAGGACATTTCTTTGCAGCACTCCCATGCCTCCATTTTGAAATTCTTTCTCACCCACGATTTAGACATGGGTTGTACTGTTTCTAAAAGGATTGGGGGTTAAATGTCATATTTTATATCTTCTCTGTGCCTGCCACACTTTTTATGTAATTTGACATTTATTTTTTATGAAAACCTTTTTCATTGTGTTCACTGGCGGATCCCTTGGATCCGTCCGCTATCTTATGTATCTTTAGCTGAACACGTCTGGCACTCAGATGCCACCATGTGTAAGCAAGCTGTTCTTTGTGATAATATTCCTGTTATTATTATGTACTCTCAGTTTCATGACCAGTTCCGTGCGGAACTTTTTGCCTTTGGTTGTGTTTTATACACAACCCTTTAGCATTTTGTATACTGACTGTGCACCTCTGTTATTTACCTCTCTTTCTCTTAGAGCTTGTCACTCCAGCATTTTCCGTTTTTTTCTTTCTTATTAAACGGAAACATCTTACAATTTGTTGGATAGCTTCTGAACAGAATCCAGCAGATCGTTGGTCATGAAATTGTGATTACTGGCCGGTAACCTTTGTTTTGTGAATTTATTTCATATTTCAATGTATTTTTCCTGATCATAATCATCGTTGATAACATTCCATGTGCTTTATGCAGCCTGAACTTCTACCAGATAAGATCCCTCTTGAGGAAGAATTCAACAAGTGGGCTTCTGGTTTCGCCTTTGTCTTCATATATTGAACAATTCCTTCAAAGTTGGGTCCAAAGCAACTGAATGGAATATTTCAGGTTTGCTAAGATGTCTACATCTTCTTTTCAAGTCATCATGTGCCAGGCAAGCTGATTTTATCTCAGTAAATGGAGTTTGAAGCCATTTTCCTTTAATGTATTGTGGGCACAGATGGTTGGAAAACAAGCCAGTGGTTGAGCATGCTATTGCTATCTAGTCCAGTATTGTGAAGTATATTCATGTTGTTCCATCAAACAACTTCCTTAAAAGTCATTTCAAAAACAGCCAAGCATTTATCCTTGTTAAAACAATGTTGTCAGATGATCTAATTCTTGACAAAATGAATTTCTTCTTATCAATGACAATCCAATACCAAGCCATTTTGTCAAATTTCCAATCTTATAGCCCTATGCTTCCTTTTTTAAAACCTGCTATGCTCTGATTGATAAAATTTTGATGAAGAAAGTTGTACCACTAGAAATTGTCCAAGCAGCAACATCTGATGTGAAACTATGCAACAATGATTTGGATAATAAAAAAAATTTGAAGAAAGAGTCAGGGACAGATGTTGGTACAGGGGCACTTTTGGAGTTGAATAAGGCTAGCATCTCATCAGCACCAACCTTTCCTCAGCTGCGCCACAAGTTCTACAAAGAATGTCAAGCATTTGTCATTGCTTTGACAAAAAATACAAGAAAAAAATTCTCTAAGGTAATTTAGAGAAATACATTAAATCATATTATTTTTAACATTATAAAAGTAATTATCAGTTAAAGTGTATATATATCATGACAACCATTCAGTAAGTACTATAGTAGCTTGTTTAAATACACAATATAATACAATAATTTAATTATTATTTATTTTAAAACTCAGGTACAAGTTTGTCTGAAATGTGGTGTGTCTCTCCAAATGAAATTGCAGCTAACCCCAAAGATGTTATGAAGAGATTCCAAGATATGATCTTGCAGTTACATTTCCTCAACCGCTTATCCAATGTACAATCAGATGTAGCTATCAAGGAATTCAAGCAACTTACCCAAATGTTGTTATCCTTTCACAGTGAAAAATTTCAGAATTTTTTATACAAAATTGATTGGATTTGTTTTTTGTTGATATTTTGTGAGGAAATGAAGACACCTACAAAAATGTTTGGTTAATTATCAAGCTGGTGTATGTCCTCTTCCATGGAAATGCTGACATTGAACAGGGATTTTCAGTGAGTAAATATTGTTTTTTAAAAGATTATTTGTTAACAGATTTTGATGATTTTTATTTGTTCTGATTCTGTTGTTAAAGGTATACATTACACATGGCAATTTATTTTATCAAATTTATAAAACTTTTACATATTTATTCTTAGATTAACAAGGAGACACTTAGAGCAAACCTTGGAGAAAAGTCGCTTCAATCTCCACAAACCATTTTGGATGTTGTCCATTAATCTGGGAATATCACCAAGGTACCAATCACTGACAGTGTTTATGCATCTGTGCAGTCAGCAAGGATAAAGGTGTTAAAATTAAAGACTAAGCAAAGCTGTAGCAACTGGCTGCTGTTAAACATCCATCACTAATAGATGCAGATGAAGCTATGGCCAAACAAGCAAAACTATCAAAAGAAATTGGTAGTTTTGAAAAAGATATTAAAAGTTTATCACTGATGGCTGAAGTAAAGAAATGTTTCTGAACTCTTTTTAAAGCAAATACCTTATGAAAGGCAGTTACTGACAAAAAATTAGTTATCAAATTGTGATTATTTTTATGCTAACATATGTACATTCACTTCAATTTCATTTTAATAAAAACTTCTGCACATGTTACACTTTTATCAATAAATTTGTATTCTTCTGTGTTTTTATTATAACCAATATTTATTTGTTATATAGAATATGTTATACAATATAATATACTTTTCATTGGATCAAATTTTATGTTTTATAAATTAAATGTCATGGAATTTGTAAATCTTTCTGGAAGATTTGTTTCAGAAAGAGGCAGGGACCCTGAAAATAATATTTTCTCTAGACTAAAGTTGGTTGAGAATAACAAGCAAGCAACTTATAAATTTTGCATTGTAGTTGTGAACATTTTAAACACTTGCATTTAAAATAGGAATAAATTAAAAAATTTCCATAACTACTATGAACCATGAAATTGTAATTAAATTTTTTATTAAGACAAAATTAAAAACTGAAAATATTTGAAAATTGCATATTTAGATTTAAAATTTATTGGAAAACTAACTTAAAATTATAACTTTTTAACTGAATCATGGCTGATTATATAAATACTAGAAATTAACTCATTTAATTAATAATGTGTATATATATGTATGCTTAAAATTATTTTCACTATAACATGATCTAGTAAAATATATCTAAAAATTACCAATAATTAATTAATCTTCGTTAATGTTTGTTACAATTTAAATTATAAACATTTATTTGAAATGAACTGACTTATAACAAACATTTTAACCTATTTTTTCTAGAGAAAATTACAGTGAACACGTGAATAATTGAAATTAAGCCATTCCTTGATTTTTAAATCATCCAACGTGCAAAGAGAACACTCCACATTCCACTGCAGTAGTATAATATCAATGATATAATATTTTAGATATGAATAATAGGAATGGCGCGAAAGCAACTACAATTGCGAAATGGAAGTATTATAATGGGCTATTCTTAAATTACGTCACACTTTATTCACGATTTTTGACTCTCCCTCGTTAACTTTTTCGAAACCCTCCCTCCAAAATTACGTCACATTTAGCACTTCCCTACGTCCCCATCTCCATTAAATAATTCACTGAGATTGGTGTATGTAAAATAAATGTTGACCTTTAAATATTATTATGTCATCCTTGACTCAATTAAAATTCACGAAAAGTTGGTGTAATATACAGATGTATTTTTCATTAATTGAAAATCTTTAATATGAAGGAAAAGAAAACAATATAGAAAACAATTCAACACAATATAGGTACCATATACCCATTTGAAATAAAATAATTAACAATAAACATACTATAACATACAAAAGGTTTAATCAATGATTTTTGTACAAAAGTTTAATTAAGCATCTTCCCAAACAAATTTCTGTTATTGTGGTTCGTAATTGAATGCTTTTCTTTTTCGGCACCCACAATTCTTTTCTTTCAACGTCTTACGCATTGTGCTATATTCATACTCTTTATCCGCAGATTCATTTTAAACCATCACACATATATCATTTCTCGCTGTCTTACTGCCGAGATTCGTTTTGGTTGCACCTTTCTTGCAGGAATTGTAACTTTCTCCTTCGATAGTCTACATCTTTTGCTATGAGACTTAGAAGAACGCTAGGTTGCATAATAACCCCAACATATAATACACACACTCGAGACAACAGTTTTATTTGTAATTTAGGTCATGAAATGTCATATGGCCCTTTTTTGCAGAAAATTTGTTTATTATTTTATTTGGTATCACTTTCTGGAAATATGAGAAAAGTGGTAGATACATTCCAGATTGAAGATCAAACAAAAGACCACTATTGCCATGTTTTACAGCAATGAGAGGTCGAAAAACCCTTTCTTCAAACAAATTACGACTGTACAATTAATAAAAAAATCTAACGAACATTAGACTCTTAAATGAACCATACAAACAAATTACGCCTGTACAATTATACAAAAATCTAGCTAAAATGTGACGTCACATTTTCATCAACCCACCCTCGTCACAAAAGTAAAATTTTAAGAAACCCTCCCTTAAGCGTGACGTAATTTTAGGATAGCGCCTATAGTGCAATCAATATTAATAGCTACGAGTGATAAAAATTGGTTGACAAATGTTTGAGGAAGAATATTCAAATACATAATCACAGCACAATTACCTATTGTGAATGACATATCAAAAGATTTCGAAGTGTAGAATATTTTTGCAATAGTTCCCTACGTACATCATTGACAAATTTTATTAAGTTTTTGAAATGATTAATTATGTATATTTATTTATCTATATAAATGATTGTGATTATTTCAAAATATACATGTTTCTACCAATAAAAAAGAAACTGTACTCAAATTTGATGTATTACTCTTTTAAAAAAAATTAAAGTGCGCTTATATTAGCATCCATTGATAAAAATGAAAATTATATTAATTAGTATCATTAGTAAAAATAAAAGTTCATGTGGCCTCTATAAATGTTTGATATTTTCGACAGTACATATGCGACTCCAACATATATATTATAGTTCATGAAGCTGGAAAAATCCACTACCCAACTTTTATAAATGTTTAAAACAAAAAATATCTTATTATATCTATTTTATGGACCTAATTTTACCACCACCATTGCACTTAAAATATAACATAATATTGATAAAACATAGTTTTTTTTAAATGTCTATATTAGGATTAGGTATATTTGTACGAAATCTAACAAAAATAACAAAGCCGATTTTTCAGTAAAATATACGATAGATGACTAATATACATCTTCAAATCTTAAGAGAATTCACTTACACAGTTATATAAACAATTTAGTTTTCGTAGTTATAATAATAAAATCAAACAATAATCTATTGTATTAATACATTGTAGCATAAATATATTAAGAATTCATAGATATTTATACATTATAGAACTGGGTCATTAGAATTATTTATATTGATTTCATCGTCTTCTATTGTTCACTGGGATGCGACACATTTCTCTGAAAGGATTAACCAAAATAATGTTCATAAAATCAGGAAAATATTCTTTCGTATTTATTGGTCCGTCAGGATGTGAACTTACTCAAAGAGTCGATCTATTTTGCTATTTTGAATATCTGACTGAGATTGTGATTTGTTGCCTTTCTTGTTGGAACCTTCAGAAGTTGTCTCGTTCATCAAGGCGGTGTGTGGCTGATACACTTCGAGATGAATAACTGGACGTTTGTCCGAACTGGAAGACGTCTGAAAATGAAAAATTATAATTTTTATTTAAATCCATTTAATTTCCAAAGAAAAAAACCACCCAAAAGTAAACAGAAGTTACCTTTTTAAACCTTTTGTAATTTGGCCCAACGTAATCTGAATTCACATAAGTATCTATGCGGGGATTTGAGGTGCGACTGACAATCAAATTGACCCGAGTGACCACTGCAGCGCAGGGAGGAACCTGAAAATATTCCAGTACTAGAGAATGAAAACAACTTTCTAATAAAGATGGGTCAGGATTTATTCACTTTAACAGTTTAATGAAGTAGAGCAACACATCAAAAAGGTTCAACTCACGATTTCATTGTTCGATTCTTCCCCTTTCTTGTGATTATCTGTCTTGGACAGGGAGCAAACCTGAAAGGAATTATAACAAATGAAAAAGGCACAAAAAAAGACAGCAAGGAAAACTTCTAAATATTTCTGGAACTATTTTATGAAGAAATCGAAGGAAACAAATTATTTGAGCGAAACTATAGAAACAAAAGTAACACAGAGAGGACCCCAACCTGCATTTCTGGGGGAAGATTAGTCCCGATGGAACCAAAATCTGTTCCGCTTTGAAAAGAAGGAGTTACTCCAGAGCAACTGACGTCTTTCTGTTGAGGAGGTTGTGTTGACGAAGCTGTCGTCATGGATACGTTAGCAACCGGTTCTTTCTTGACAACACCTCTTGAGGAGCCGGGCAGAATTTGAATCATATCGAATTCATCCCCAGAAGACTGATTTCCACCGTCATCAAGGTCGACTGGGTCCAACAAGGTTTCAGGGACCAGAGTCGCGTTCTCGTAGGAGGGTCGCTTACGGGGTGTCCACACATCTTGGGGCTGGGTTTCGGCTACCAAAATTTCTGGCTTCACAGCTTTCTTTACCGTCTGGGAAGCGAACAGTGAAAATTAGCTAAACCAAAAAGTTTATTGTTTGCTATCATTAAAAATCATAGATATTGTATATTATATATAGAACTAGATTGGACATCTAAAACATTTCTATACTAAAGTATGTTGCATCGCGT
>JAUZNC010057403.1:0-12830 GCA_034780395.1 Vannuccia rotundouncinata | reverse complement strand
GCTGTGACGCGCTGTGTGAGTCAAAATTTCTACTGTATCAAACGTTGATACACCCCGTCGGGAAAAGGTTAATGCAAAAATAATATACTATGCAATTTACAATATGATTTAAATAATTAAAGTAAATAAATTCCTTAAAGTCAAAATATAGCTGGTAGTAAAACTAATTATAAACTAATGATACAAATTAATGCATTACAAATGTTTTTCTTAATATAATTGAGATTACTTTATATATTCATAAAATTTTATTTTCTAAATTTTGTGGGACTCAAACCCAAAACCATGGCATGAATAATCTCATTTTCTAATAACTTAACTGATTAAGTTTTTACTTATAAAATGATTTATTATTAAAAAATTTATAGAATTATAGTAGGAAGAATAATCTGTAATGAGAAAAACAAGGCTCCAACTCTTTTCCCAATTTAAAATGTAAGCCAAAATATCAGGTTTTGTATGCTTTTCTCAGGATAATTTCCATGATTTTCCAAGAAACAATTTTACATTTTGAGGAGGGGAAGGGGTGTTAAAGTATTTAATTTTGTGAAAAAAAGGTCATAGTTGGGAAACTAAAATTATAAAAGCAATTAAAGATTTTTCAAACTGCAACCATAATTCTACAAAAAAATAGCATAAAAATTCATGATGGAAGAGCCAAAATCCATGATTTACAAAAATGTATTGAAATTACAATGGATTTTCTGTGAAGTGAAGTGTGCAAACCCTGCAATATTCAAGGGTTATTTATACAAATTTATCATTTTTTTATATTTATAATTATAAAATATATTTAGTATTGTTGGTATTCTACAAAAAATATTATGTAATAAATTTGGTTTTTTGAATTTAAAATTACAAAATTGACATAAAAAAAACCTTTAAGATTAAAATTTAAAGGGGATTCAAGCATCAAGGCATATATCATATGTATATATTATATAAAATGAAAGGGTTCTCCAGAGGCACTACAAAATTTAAAGAGAGAGTGGAATGGTTTTTTATTATATGGTATTTGCATTCCAAAGATTTGAGTTATATTCTATTTGTTTATATATAAATTAGTCTCTGCACACCTAAGATGTTGAAAATAATTGCTGTTGTAAAATCCTGGAGTTTGAACCCTGTAGAACTTTAATGGTATATATTTATCAGTGAATTCATTAACCTATTTTTATCTTTGCTTTTTTCTTTAAATATTTGATATTGCAATCTTTTAAGCTATGTGTTCAAATATACAATACAAATATCTGTCTGTTTGTCTGTCTTTCTTTTTACTATATTTTGGCAAAGTAGAAAGTATACTTAGTTCATGCTGAACCTGTAGATGCAAGAAGTGAAGGCATGATGTTAATTTTGTTCAGGTCACTCCCTTCCTTCAGTCATTGATGATCCCTCATTTTAAAATAAGTATCTTTACTGATAAGTTGGTAAAAGCTATAGCTTTCATCCATGGCTAATATCCATGAGAAACAAAAACTACCACAACTCTTTTAATAAAGATTGTAATATAGGTACAGTTCCATCCAAATGAGTAAACCATATGGTATATTAATAATTATTATATAAACGAAAATAAAACAGACATTTTAAGGAAATAAAACCCTGGAATTAGATTTTTCATAAAATTTGTTTTTATAAGTTATAATTTCGAAAATGAAAACATTTAGGTTTTTAGGACACCTGCATTCATTGGTATTTATTTATTGGAAAATTTAATAAAATTTTATAACATAGGCTTAGATATATGGTTACAAGTCAATAAATATGTACTGGCTGCTGGCATACTTACTACAGTCTACAGCAAGTTGTTTTTAGAAAGGATTTTTTTAAGTTTATGAAAATAATAATACCATAACAAGTGTCGTTTCTTTAAATGCAAATAAATTATTTAATTAATATCACAAATTATTTACTATACAATTAAGTCTTCATACCTTTATTAACGTTTATTTTACAACTATGGCTTGAGTTTGAAATATTGATCTCCTTAGTAAAAGATTTCAAAAAAACAAATAATTTAATAATATATATTTTACGTAAATTAATTAACGAATTTCGTAAATGTAATAATACTAATTAATTATCATTTAAAGAAAATTTAATAAATTAATAAACTAAGAATAGAACGTATATAACTACTCATCTTATTTAATTTACAAGTAGGAATGAATTTTCCGAAATATTATATACATTTGTAAAACAAGTTTATATATTTATACCTAAGAAATATTTCACATGGCTTCGTATTTAATAATTTGAGGATTATTTTACTCAATAAGGTTAACACACTCACCAATAGTTAAACGAAATTAAATAAGAACATGATAAATTAAGTCATTTGGATCATAAATATAAAGCACTTATTTTTAAAGTTGTTTGCAAATATAATTAAATCCCGTTACTTATAAAGATATTTTGAATACTAAAGATTTTCACAATATAGCAAAACATTATGTTTGGGTTTATTATTCCACAGAAATCGATTATATAAATAATTGGAAACAGTTAAGAAATCAAAAAGAAAAAGTTACAAATAAACTATACTATAGAATAAATATTTAAAATAAATAAAGAACTATAGATAGAACAAATAAACAAATTATAATCAAATAACCTGATTTTATTGTAAATTGAATGCTACAAAAAATAATAAATTCAATCAATTTGATATAAATTTATAAAGACTCGATTAGATAGCAAAATAGTTATTTAATGTTAACAAAAGATAAGGCCGGAATAAGTTTCTGGTAAAACTTTATTCCATTAAGAAATACATCTTTATTGAGAAACTCATTGTGATCATGAAGCAAAACAGGGGTATGGTTCATTGGTGAAAACCCTATTGCAGGAAGACCAATTTCGCGAAGGTATCTGGCATCGGTAGCGGCCGGAAAGATTTGCGCACGCATCTTCATATTGAGTTCTTTTGTAACGTCCAAAAAAGACTTCCACCAGGGGTTAATATCAACATTTGTGGATGTCATCGCTTGACACATGGATTTCTGCTTGAACTCCAACTGCAAGGTTGTCAGGGGATATTTATTAAATAATAATAAATTAACAGGAAATTATAGAATATATCGATTGTATATTTGTAATTATGAACAGCACAGATATTGAAATCGTATTAAAAGTTTCATTTATGATTAGTATACACTTCCTACTTACAAACTTACAATCAAAGTGAACAAAAATCTAGTTTTTTAAATAATTAATTATAAAAAACAATTAAAAATATGAATGATTCAAAAGGATCTTATTATAAATAGTGGATACCAAATTATAATATGTAATATAAATATATTTTTAAATATACAAAACTATATTGAAGAAATTAAATCGATATACTGATTTTAACTTAATAAATTCAGAAAGTAAAGTAGGTACTGCAACATTAATATACTATTATAAATATAGTTAACTTTTCACATAGGCTTTTCAACTTTTCAAAACTTATAGTTTTTAATTATACTCTTTAAAATAAATAAATGTATATGTAGCTAAAATCACATAATACGTAGATTGATAAATATTCGAAGATAAAAAGCGTTTCAAATGAATTTAATCTTTGAAATGATTGTTTTCAAAATTTGCTGACCACGTCTAGAAAAGAACACAATAGCAGAAGAAATTACAAATCATCACTACCTTTATGTTATCACCAGATTCTTTCAGCCAGGTTCGAATTCTCTCTTCAAAATCTGCCAAGTTGAGTGTCGGGGGTAAACGCATATCGAACCCACAGGACAACTCTGCGGGAACAACATTGAACTGTACCCCACCCTCCAGTTTGGTTAAGTTTAGGGTTACTGTGTCACCGAGCGTCAGACTGGAGTCTGCGGATAGACGAAGTCTCTCAGATTCTCGGAAGTTGAGAAAACGATCAATTACCTGATTGAAAATAAAAAGTTGAACCAGATATGTACTAACCAGATATTAAACTATATAATATAGCTACATATACAAGACATCTAACTGAAACACTGTGAAATTTAGTGGTAGTTGAATACTGAAAAAATGATTAGCATGATAATGTATAGATATTTAGATCAAGGGGCCATCCATAAAGTATGTACGCTCTAAGAGATGGAAAGAGGGAAAGGTCTCTGTTGTTTTTTAACCGATTGTTCATAGACAAAACTGTGACATTGATACATTTTTTAATGTTTTCAGCAGCATTCACCTTACTCGTGTTCAAGTACACGGGAGAGAATTTTCCTGGTTTTACTATCCACCCCCCTAGCACAAGACGCATTTTGTATTTTAGCTGTGAAAGCAAATGAAGGGTAGATAATCATAAGCAAAACAAACTAATAAACGTGATAAAAGGAAACACACAGACCTTATGAATCTTCTCCCCTGCAGTGCCTGCAAGAAACTGGGACCCATGACCCGGCTGACCTTGACAGGTGATTAGAACCCACCACGGCGAACGCTCTCCATAGTAGACAGGGTACTCATCGGTTGGTGAAGCCAGACCCTCGTCCATACAAAAGCCAACGTTGAGCTGCTTGAAGTCTTTGGACCCGACGAAAAGTTTCATTCCATCGATGCCACCGATTTCTTCATCAGGAACGAAGACCACATGCACGGTTCTGTTTGGTTTGAAGCTGGTTAATTGAAGACGACGAATGGCTTCAAGATACTGAACACCAACACACTTCATATCCTGTTTTTTGTAATACAGAGTATACAGAATGCTTAATAAATAAGCAACAATTATCGTTCCCTTTCTGACTAGGTGTTGTATACACTTCGTCCCAGTCATAAAATCTTTAATCAGATTAGGCACTAAATTTAGAAAAAATCCTTTAGTACGAATTTATAAACAAGACCCCAAAAAATAAGACAATATATTCAATAATTAAATATATAAAATACACATTTAAATATTCAGAAGTTTAAAAAAAGACACTCGACTCCACTGAAATCAAATGTTCAATAATTATAAATAAACATTATTCATCTACATACATTAATCAAATATTGAATTATATAAATATTAATTCTCCTACATAAGACTTATAAAAACATTAAAGCAACAATTTTATGGAAAGCACGATATCTAACAAGGGTATAATTTTCAGAATATCAACATTGACAAATTGGGATTACTCGGAGTATACCTAGATTAAAAATTCAAGTATAACTTAGAATCAACTTGCATATAGCATTATCATAAAATACATTGGACCCTATTAAGTCAAAGATCACATAGCATGTATTTTATATCGTATATTGATATATTTTAATTGTGTATTTATCTTAATATATTAACTAGTTAATAACTGAGGGTCAAAGGTTATATAGAAAGCTAACCCCAATACAAACATACATCAAGCTAAATTAATATTATACATACAGCTACAAGATAGAATTTCGTGTGATTTAAGACCAGAAGACTAGCAACAGTTACAAAGATTTAACTGTAAATGTATAGCTAGAACAATTTTGCAATTGCCATACAATATATAAAATACTGGATGTTCTCACTCAGTTACAGATGAAAACAAAATTGACGTTCAAATTTATATAAATTAAAAATAATTCAAATAATTGCTTTATTTTACCTGGGACCCTCGAGCATAGATATCCCCATTATCCTCGATAGTGGCTGAAAACGGTTCATATTTCCAAAACTCAGGAAATACAGGCACAACATCAATGTGAGAATTAAGCATAACTGACGTGAGTTCTGGACTCTGACCTAGCCATGTCAGAATGACGACTGGTTTCCCCGGAAATGGTTCAACAACTTTACATTCGAGGTTGAGTTCGACAGCTTGTTTACGCAAAAAGTTTACTGCCCCTTCATAGTCAGGATTAGGTTGAACAGTTCGAATTTTCAGATAATCAACAAAAGTAGAAATGGCTTTGTCGTCTAGCAAAGATGACCTAAATAATATTAAATAAAAATACAATAAATAAGTTATTCTTTACACATAAAACAAGTTATGTATGAACGAAATTTAGTGCTTTAATTTCACAAATAAAATACAATATAAAAATATGTTATGATAAGAAAACATTCTAGACTACATTTAAATAAATTACTATATCGACATGCAAACTATCGGATTCTGTTTTTTTTTTGAAAAATGAGTTATATAATATGGGTGATTTAGTCTTGGTTAAGATGCATAATTTTTCTTAATGGAGTATTTGTATCTTTTTTCATTGTTGAGTTATAACAAATTATCAAACCATCGTATTCAGCCTTTATATTAAGTCCCATAACATTAAACTTCATTTGCCAACATTTTGAAAAATTGAATACTGTAGTTTGTATTTCGGGTGTCAATATATATTTTGTATGCATTACAAAATGAGAATTAATTTTCATGAAAAGCACTTTGTTATCATCAAATGTACAAGGTAGATAGAAAAAACAAGAACAAAAAATATTACCATAATAATAATATAATGTGTTGTTTATATATGTACAGTTTATGTTATTATTTTTAACATAGAAAAGATATAAAGATATTGTTGGGTCTTTACTAATAGCATCTGTTTTGTTCAATTGTCAAATTTAATGTTAATAGAAAACGCCACATTAAAAAATCAATAAGGCCTGTTTCCATTTTCCTTTCTATATTATTCGAAAATGTGTAGATGTATAAATGCAGTGGTTATAAACAAGAAAAAATTTTGGTCATACAAAAAAACAATTTATTACTGAGCTGAAATATTATATGCAACTTATTACCAATACTTCTTATTTATAAGTATTTATTTAACATAGTTGAATGTAAATAATATTTTATGTTTTAAATATGGGAAGATCCATAAAGTATGTATGCAGTCATTATACTAATTTTGACACTTCTTCCCCTATGTATGTACCTGTATGCTTTTCATCTACCCCTCCACCCCCCCCCCCTTAGGAGAATATGCATATGCAATTGAAATTCAATTTATTAAACAGTTACAAATGCAATACATAATAAAAGTAAAGTTAAAAGAAAAGATACAGTATTCAGGTATGTATAAATATAACAGTCAGTGAAGAGGGTTCTAGAATGCAAAATGTTGAACATATTCCGAACTGGAATTGCTGACTCTTCACAACTGACCAATGACAATTCAATGTTAAAAATTCCTGGTTTAAGACTTGAGCCCTTTGAGCTGCCATACTATTATAATGCCTATGTACACTTTATAATCCCCCAAAAACATGAAATGATATTGGTTATGCTTTCTATATAGTTACTATGATCATAAATATTTAATATAGAGTACTCTCTGTCAGTTATGAATAATGACCAGAAAACAGAATGAATTCATAATTATAAGATATCAAATATTGTGGAATTTATATTTTATTTACTAGCTACTAGGTATTGGCAAAAAAGTCACATTATTATTTTTACATACACTTTTCGACCTCCCCCTTGTATGCTTTTTATCTATCCCTCCCCCTGCATACATTCTTTATGGATGTTCCCTATAATTAATTATTTTATTTTTACTAATAAAAAATAGTTTTGTCTTCCTATCACATGTTTTAAATCAACAAAATATTTTATTATGTTTTATATCAATGCATTTTAATATAATAATAATATTTATTATATTAAAAAATATATATATGTATTTTTAGTATAATATATAAAAAACATGTTATAAGTATAGTGAATTTCAACAATTTTCAGACGATTATAAAACAAATGATCTGAAATAATTAGTATATGAAAAAAATGAAATTTTTAAGCAGGGCTATGCAGGTATGTGGATATAGTTTTCTAAAGATTTCATTACCTTGCCTTATGATAAAAAACAGTGACTTGTAAATATGTCTGTATTTCTATATGGTAAAATATTTATATTTAAAAGTAAAAAAGATCTTCGTTTAATAATGATTAAAATAATTTTTGCACCCTTTTATTTATTTATTTTATTAAATATATTTATTGCTGGCCTATATCAGTACTTTGACTGTCCAGCCACTTTCATTGCATAAGTATGTTTGTTATTCTGATCTTGCTGAACACTTTGTAAGTCTTTGAACTTCATCTGCACTATTTCTAACTTAGCATGTGCAACCCCAATTTCATTCATTGCATATGATAGCTTACTAGTAGCTTCTTCCAATAATCTCATCACATCCATTTCTTTATCAATAGTTCTGTCCACAGAATCTAATGTCATTAGCAAAGCTAACTTTTTTTTTTCATTCTGCAGGGCTTTCTTCTTTTTAGTTTCAATCATAATCCTCTCTGCTTTAGCTTTCTCCTTGGCTGCTGTTTGCACTTTAGACTGGTCCAGGTTATCCTGATACTTCAAGCTAGAGTTTGAAAAACATGCCATCAATTGACTGAGATGTTTGATTCATTCCCAATAGGAATTTGTTGTAAGAAAAACCTTGTTCTACTTCAGCACTACCATGGAATAGTGTGAGAGCCACCTTGATTGTTTTTAATAAAATTGGATACTCTTCGGTTCCATCGGTGCTTTTTATGACAAAGCTTATGTCCAATACTGGTCAACTCGTAAATACTGTGTTTTTCAGATATAGATGTGGTCTTGTATCATGTCTCCAGGACCTGTGTCTCAATGATGTAAGCTCTACTTTTGACAGCATCTTTACAGTTTGATTGGCTATCACTTTTCGGTATAATATCAATAATACATTAAAAGAAATAAATTTCTTATGGGGATCACTTGAATTATAAATTAATAAAAATACACATAAATATTTATATTTAAAGAATTTTCATATAGGAATTAATTGTTAAAGTAATATTTGTAAACCTATTATATTTTTACAATACAAAAATTTTATATTCCTAATTATTTTTTGTATATATATTTTTTATATTAATTTATATTTAATTCCCCATTTATAAAAATTTATTAATAGAAAATTAATTACTGTTATTAAGTTGAGTTTAATTATTCATATATAATTATCAGGTATACATATTAACTATAATTAAATAAATAAAAGTATCTATATAGCTAATACTTACAAATATTTGTATTATATAAGAATTATTTTAAAAATTGAACAAATAAAATATGGGTATATTTATTGTTAATTAAATGCTTATCAATAATTAACTTTAAGATTAATAATTATAAATTCAATTTTGTAAAGATTGACAAATAAGTATGTATGTGTATTGCATAATATATGTGTTTTTATTTTTATGGAATTGCATTATATTATATAGTAACAAATTTTATTATATGTATTATATAAATATATATAGGTATGTATAATAAAGAAAATAAACTCTTACTTACAGATAAATTTTAAATTTCTAGTTGAAATAAACATAGAAATAATAACATGTTTTTATAAAATACTTGATCAATAAATATATTTTACATTCCTAAGTGTTATAATATACATAATTGCTCATATTAAATACTATTTCTTTTATTTAATGCAATAATTAAATTATTGCAAAAAGTGATAGCCAATCAAACTGTGAGGATGCTGGCAAAAGTAGAGCTTGGCTCTACTTGCTGGCAGCATCCAACATCTAAAAATTTTTGACTTACACAGGCATCCCAGATGGGTATCCAGGATGCTTGTGTAAGTGGGGCTTTAAATTTTAATCATATATTAATGATTTGTGTTGATATAGTATAATATCATATGTATCTATTATACATACATAGAATGTATTATTTTTTTTAATATAATATAGGTTATACTATTAATGAAACAAATATGTTAAAAATAATAATTGACAATATATGGCTTTATTTTAAAAATTGGTTTTATCTTGACATAGTAGATAAAACATGAATTATATTGACATTTTACAATATTTTAATATCAATGACAACATTAATTTTAAAATATATTGTATGATTTATATACAATAAAAATCCATCCTGAATTCCATTACAATGGTATTCTGAATATTTATCAATATTTTTACAATTAAATTAGTGAATTATGGAGTTGGGTGTATAATGTATACCAGATATACCCTTGTTAGACTACATAGAATGCAACCTGGAAAAAGGTAAATAATATAAAATATCATGATAAAATGTATTTTTTTATTTAATAATTATTTTTGTTGTAATATGTTACTGACAAACTAACTACATTTTTTTTACTGCTACTCTGTGAACAAGAAATCAATTATGGCTTCAAGAGATTGTAGTTTACTTGGCCATTGATAAAAATTTTTTCAGAAAATAAACAAATAATCAAAAAAACTAAAATTTATTGGCAAAAAACAATTCTAATGTATAATTATAGAGTCTTTACAATTAGTATGCAGTGTCAAATAGACAGAATTGCAGATGATTTAAATACTTTGCATTTAATTTTTGATTATATTGATTTATAATGTTTTTCCATGTTTTGAAAGGTTAGAAATCAGAAATAAAATTAAGGTTAGGATTAGAAATAAAATTGTTTAAAAAACTTTGTATCGATTTTATTATCCAATATTATATAGTTAATGTCTGTGTGGTTGTTTTTTTTAATTAATGGACAAGCTACAAATGCCATGGTCCCTGCCTTTTAAAAAATTATATAGTAATATATATATTTAGATCTACGTAAAAGATCATGGAAAAAAGTATGCCTTTTAGATTGAACTAAATAGTGTGCAACAATTCAAAAGTTTAAAACAAAGGCAAAAATATTGTTCATACATTTTCAAACACCTATTATTAGAAGAAGAAACAGTCTCAAAATGTATTTAAAAACTTAAGAAAGTTACAAGATCAATAAAGGGCAGTTTTTTAATATATGTATATATTATATTATGTAAATTATGATATTAAAATAATATAATAAATTTACAGTCAAAATAGTATTATTTAATTAAATATAATATTTAGTCCAATTGCTTTAACAAAATTGTGTTTAATTTTTAACGTATTTAGATTAAAATATTTAAACAAAGATCCCTCAAACCCTCTGTTTTCGACAAAATATATAATTTTTATTTAATTTTTTACGGTATTCAAACAAAACGCTGTCTTGAAAATATAATTTTGTTTTAAAAAATCATTTTATTTCAAAAAAAATTCGTGTAATAAAAAAGACTGGAAATTCATAGTGAGAGAAGCTATGTTATCTAAGGATGACAGGGAGACTTAGGAAAAGAAATCTGACTTTATTAGATAACTTTCAGATATCTGTAAGATAATCTATTAGAGACTTATCCATTTTTAACCTCATAAGCTTATATTTACTCCGTTCTCTGTTCATAAAAATGTAATAAATTTTTTGATTTTATAATTATGTAATTTTGTATTCATGCACGGAGAACTCAAACTTAATTTTTATTTTAGATACGACGTATGGTTTGCTGCGTTCTTCTTCGAATTTAAACAATAAAAATGAGTTATGAAATCAATATTATTGCGAACAGAATCTATAGCTATAATTCTACTGGGTGGGGGTTTACTGGCGTACTCACATTCATAAGTTCAGATATTATTACTTAAAAAACAGGACAAACTAACCGATACGGACAGAATTAATATATGGAATCATGAAAACAGAATAAAAATTTGTGAATAAAATGATGGAGCTATCTATAGTTTGAGGAAGCGTACTCATAAATTTGATAATGTGTCAGCTGTATAAAGATTTGATCATGGCGTGGGGAGAAGTATATATAATTGTCCAAGAAAAAACTCCGAGTTCAGACACATCCAGACCCAGAGAATATGTTCGAAGGGGATATTATATTAAGGGGCCGCTGTAATCTTGGCATCATATATCATATGCTAGGGAGAGGGACGTATCGCAACGGTGTAAAGCAGGATCCTGGCCCTCTATCGATTCACCGTCGGACTGGGTAGTTGAGTTGCTCCATGCGCCCAAGAAGACGCGCCCTCCAGGAGTTCAGGAAGTTGTTCATCCATTAAGAATAAATACTAGGCACACAGAGACTGCAGGTTATAGAAACAATCTCCAAGAAATGTAATGGGAAAACACCCCGTGGGACGCGCGGTTATAGGTAAACCTTACCCAGCTGTTCGAAACCTAAGAATCCTAGTAGGTAACCTTAGGTTCCTAGGATTCCTATAGGTAAACTTATAAGATCCTACGAATCCTATCTCACCTAGCAGGTACCTGCTAGGTGACTTATAAGTTCACCTTAGTAGTTAACCTAGAGTTCATAAAAGAAAACTTATATACTTAATTAGGTTCGTACGAGGTTATTTGCAGCAATTTTTTTTAAAAAGCATATAACTTTTTTCTTGTTGCTGGATTGAGCTGAAACTTGCACAAAACCTCTAATAACATATAAGGTAGGTCCCTTATAAGTTTCAAGGTTATAGGTCTATAGGGTCAATTCTTAATGGTCGAAATATACAAATTTTGAGGGCTAAAGAATTCGAAGGCGATACTTTCCAGAACTTGTACAGACTCTCCTTAGTAATTTTTGGACAGACTAGGTCAATCCCATGTAAAAAAATTGTTAATAATAATTGTATAGATGAAAATTATCAAACTGGACCCGGTGATAAAAAAAGTAATTAAGGGTCCCTTAATTAGTATACTTAAGGGCTAATGGGATACTATAGGGCAAAATTAATATTTTGGAAGATGATAAAAATTACTTGAAAAGGGCAATGCCATAACACCCGATTATAGACGGCAATTAAATATTATAACTGTGTCAGAGGGGTCAATATCGATTGAATAATCAGTGGTTTTGCTACAATGAGAACTATTTAGTAAGCCAATCAGAAGTGAATAGATTTCTAGAATATCCGAAAATTACTCGCAGGCTAAGAAATGTTGGGTCACCCGTTAGATGTTTGATTGTGTGGTTGTTTGATTTCGGACTTAGGAACAATTCACACATTTTTCGATATGGATATAAACATTTAAA
>JAUZNC010057402.1:0-12836 GCA_034780395.1 Vannuccia rotundouncinata | reverse complement strand
TTATTGCTTGTGTACTTTTTAATAAAACTGAAAAACCTAATCATTACACAATAACTCTTAACTAATAACAATACATTTTGTTATTTAAATTAAAATTCCAAAATCAAACACTAAATAAACTAACCAATTTAATCTATAGATATTTACCATTGATTTTATCCTAAAAAATATTATTGGGAGGTTAACACATGCGTAATCTCGCCCCACAATATCTCTTATTTTCTATGGAATATTTCAAATTCATAGTAAAAATTGTGAAATCTATGGATTTTAATTACCTATATCTATAGATAGCATTCTTGAAACGAGACTTTATGTTGGTTATATTGAACTATAAATAATTAATTTTAGTATAAATTCAGTTAGATATGGCAAGGTATGATAATAACGTCTAAGAAATATTTTTTAAATCAATAGAAATGCATTATTTGTAAAATTACAATTATTTCAAATTTAAATTTTTCTGATTTTGTGATGTAAGATGCTGTTTTTCATGCAAATATTTGTTTTATAATTAAACTATGTGGAAAGTATATTTACTCAGCATATTATTATGCGTTCGTGTTGCTGATGAGTATGGTAGTCAGAGTGATGAATCATATAAAAGTAAGTAAAATGTCCTTTAATTGTTAAAAACAAATTAAATTAAAAAAAAATTCTGGTAGAAATAGACGAAAGCAATATTCAATGAACATTTTGACTATTACGAAAAAACGAAATAATAAATTTTATTCAATATTTAAAAAATTGCCTATTACAAGAGGAAAAATACATTCTAAATAGCTACATCAAGTATAATTATTATATATGTTTAAACTTTTAATAGGTACATGGATTTGTATATATTAAATATATTAAATTTTGAAATATAACTTATGTGTGCGTAGACAATCAAAGATAGTGTCCACATATATTATCAAATATAAAAATTAATATAGCGATTGTTTCTAATTATTAGAAATCATTTATCTTTAGAAATGATTTCTTTATTATAACAAATAAAATTCTTTTTATTATCTGATATCAAAAAGCAATTTTTGCTAAATAATTTTTATTGTATTGTCTTTTATTTGTATGCAATAATTCACAAATCGGAAAAATATAAATAAGTTCAATAATAAGTTCAATCTCTTATCGTTCATGGAAGATCTAAAAATTATGAAATCTTAAATTCATATTATATGTATATGCATTATACGATTTGCATTTAAAAAGAAGCCTAACAATAGTGCAATTATAAACCCTAAATAAAATGATTTCATCTAATCATATTTACATTATATTGTTCTTTTTAGATTTCTGCTGCTTTCCGTGGGAAGTTCAATTCAAAAGTAAATATTCTAACAGCTCGATACATGTTAGCTTTCGAATGAGGTCAACGGCTTACGCGAATGGATCTTATACCCTTTTAGCAAAAGGATCTATATTGGGTGAAATCTTAGAAGTTCGAGATAATCATGGAAACGATAGATTGTATTGCTTGGCTCAGTATTCATTAATATACACAACTAAAAAAGAAGATGCGACGATATATGATTTATCAAAAAAAAAATGTTTACGCTTTATTGACATTACAAAAGATGAGGCCACTGACAAAGAAAATGTAATGAAATTTGTCCATAATGTTGCCATCGTTTTTGAAAATATTAATGTTCCGAAAACACATGAATTCAGATTTTCTATATTGAATGTGGAAATTGCTATGTATGAAATCGAAAATAGAGAAGAAAATTGCTTTGTGAATCATTTGAAGATAGCAACGGATAGTACAGTATTTGCTAGTGTAAATTACTTCCATCAAATAAAGAAAAATTCTGATCCAACATTTTTAACTGAGAAATTAGAGGATGTTTGTTATAAAATAAACTCGAAAAATTCATAAAAGTGCTTTATTTTATTTTGTTTTGTAAAGATATGGGTTATTTATAATTTATTTCTATTACTCTTCGAGGCCTTAAAACATTTAGACATTTATATATGATCGGTTCAGATTTGATTCAGTTGGTATAATAACTAATCCTCATAGATTTTATTTATTAAAAAAGTGCGCCTGCTAGATATTCACTTCAAATTTATGTTTCTTTCAAATTTAATAAATACTCCGTCGGGAAGAATACCATGTTAGTAGTATGTAAGGGGGATATCCAACCCAAACAAAGGATCATTTGTTTGAACAAATACCCCCCCGCACCTTTACTATTTACATGTTTTCCGCACCTTTATATGTTAAATTTCAGCGCACTTTTACGAGTAAAATTCTGACAAATGAGAATTGAGTTTAATAGTATATATGGAGGTGTTTGAGTTGTTGATTTCATTCTCCATTTTTACAAGGTCTGCTACGGTCGTCTCCTTGACATCTCTCTATAATTTCTTCTGTTATACTTGTACGACTTCTTTTACCGCTATATTTTTATAATCCTTATCGTTCTGTTTCATCATCTCATCTATTCAGAGTAATTACTGTATTTAATTATTTATGGCGTATGGAAAATACAATTTTACTTAAAAACTTAAAATAGGGATTCTCCTTTTGCAACATGATATAATAACATTTGAAGTAACAAAAACCTGTGTTACAGTAAAACTATAATTTATTTTACAAATATTCGTAAATCCACTCCACAGTCGTGTAATACAATGAATAAAAACAGTGAGAGATAAGGCATAGAAATTATTTATACTTTATACTTGAAAGTCATTGAGATATCTTGAATTTCAAATTTACATGTCATAGAGATATTAAGACGGCAAATTTAAATGATTAATCATTTAAAGACAGAAATTATTTTTAAATGGAGTGTACTAAAGACAACTTATATTTTTTAATTTACACTAATACGCTGTGCTTTTAATGCATATGAGATCCATAATATTATGGAGGAAGCATAGCC
Source organism: Vannuccia rotundouncinata (assembly GCA_034780395.1). Lineage (NCBI taxonomy): Eukaryota > Metazoa > Platyhelminthes > Proseriata > Coelogynoporidae > Vannuccia > Vannuccia rotundouncinata. The sequence goes on along the minus strand of JAUZNC010057402.1, from coordinate 9,942 downwards.
TGCAGAATTCCTAAGTGGGAGACATAAGAGTGGTCCTCGTAAAGACAATATAGACAATCATGTAAGGCAACTATTGAAGAAGATTCATGCCTAACAGTCAGAAAAATAGCTGAAGAACTTGAACTATCCAAGACAATGGTTCACAACAACTTGTCGAATGACCTAGAACTCATTTGGTTCCACACAAAATGGGTTCCGCATACACTATCTAAAGCAAACAAAGTTACTCGTGTGGCTAGGTGTAAAGATTTGCTTGTTACTTATTATTCAAGACAAACTCTATCCAATCTGGTTTCAATTGAGGAGAAATTTTGTTATTGTCGAAAACTTCGCCCACGAAATGTTGTAGGGAACTAGTTAAGTGCAGCTGGACATCAGCCAATATGTCAAACTGCATGGCGTTCAAGAATGGAAAAAAGTATCTTGCAATTGTGTCTGTTTCCAAAAAAGGTTACCATTATTATGAGGTACTCCAATGCCATGAATCGGTGAATGTTGATATATACATGGCATTTTTTAAACTAATGGAGCGTTATTTTAGAGATTTACCAAATCCAATTTTACCTGAAAATATGCGCCTTTAACAGAACTATGCTACGCCACATATAGCCCGTTTGGTTCGACAGCCTCCATACTCGCCCCATCTCAAATTGTGTGAAAGATTCATATTCCCCAGACTTGAGGCAGTTCGAGAAAATGAGGAAGGCCTTAAGTGACAACATCGAGCATGTCAGAAAAGTGATAGACAATGGTGGAAATTATGTTACAAAGTTTGCAAGCTCTCATTCTAAATATACCTATAATATAAATATCGAACAAATAATTTTCTCATTGCCGCTTTTTTTAGGACATCCTATAAATTAAAACTTGCTACATAAAATCTTTGATAGACTTTGAAAACTTGAGCTGGATTATAAAACTTCAAGTTATCCAAATTTTCTACTCTGCTATTTGGTTAATAATTATGCTGTAAATATGTATTAGTCGATCAATTTGGAAAGTACACGAATTCTTCTACTATCTCTTCAATTGGAAAGAGGCAAGAACTTCTGACGTCTTCCAAGGGTCTGCAGGCACGATAAGAAGAGGGTGGAGACTCGTCAAACTTGCAAAGTCCTCGACAGTAGAGAGACATCTTTAAAAGATTGAATATTATTGTCCACTTTATCGTCCATAGGTGGAGTAGGTTTTCGCCCCCTCGATATTTTTTACCCTATCCTACACCTATAATTCGCCCACCTATATAGAAAAAGACTTGTTTCCGTAAAAAAATTGAAATATATTTTGAAATGGTAAATTGTGAGACTTTAAACACAAATTTACACAATAAGTATTTTTGAATAGTTAATTTAAGTTTCTTTCAGTTATAAAATGTGTTACCTACAACAAAATTTTTATTTTTTGATTGGGATTTAATTTTCTGAGTTAGTAATTCAAATCTACTAGCAATGGACGATATTTGATGACATTTGAGTGTACATTGTGAGTTTTTTTTAAATTTATTAGCAAACGTACAAATGTAATTAATGAAAAATATGTCGACTATTTATTTCTTCTAAGGTAAGCTAACCAGTCTTTTTCATTTTCAATATGAATGAATGATCCTAGGCTATCAACACTATTTGGGAAATAAAGAAAGTCGTTAATATGTGTTATTAAAAATGCAATGAATCCCACTTCAAATATCTTTCATTGTCTTTAATATCTTGATAATACTGTTCTATGTTAGTTAAATTAAAACCAAATAAATAAATTAGAATAAATCAAGCAATACGTTTTGTACAGTTTCTAATCAATGTACTTTTTGATTAATAAAATATCAAGAAATAATTTAAGAAATTTAAGAGGCAAGAATTAAGAATTTTTTTTATTAAAAATTCATTATTGCAAATTAAAAAAATCATTGGCTAAAAATCCAGAATAATTTAAAAATAAACTAAATTAGCATCCCCTAAAAATATAATATCAAATTGAAGAAATAGTTAAATTTATGAAACACGGATTGGATTGACTCAACAAATGCACCTCGATAAAAGAATCAATCTTTCTAATAATTTGAATTTATTATCATTGATGTCACTTCTGTGTTTGTGAGACAGATAATTACGTTCGTTGGGAGTAAAAATATTAATAATTGTAACAATTTATATACGGACGAAAAATATGAATATGAATAATTATATTTATATTCTATTCCTTTTTTATATATATGGGACGTGTTCCAAAAAACACCACCCTTGGAGTTTTTTTTAATTTTTGTCTAGAGCTCTTTAAAGTCAAAAACTTGATTTTTGGTTTATTTTTTTATTTCAGAATTTCAAAGTATAACATGTCTTCTTGCTTGTCTTACGATATTATGGCTAGGAAATACTTATAAATGTAAAATAAAATTATCCTAATTATTGCTTATTCATAATTTTCTATATTGCCTCATATTATTATCTATATTACTGTAAAACTTTGTGAAAAAAGATACATCCACTTTCATAATTTCAAATGCTCATAAATCTTTTTCTATTTTAGATAGTAACTTGCGGTTTTTTGCATAAGAAAGTTCATTTTTCATCGAATATATTTATAGATAAAATAACTCATTTTTTCAGAAAACCTCTAAGGGTGGTGTTTTATGGAACACGTCCCATATGGTAGATTTTTTTGAAAACTAATAAATGGCCTCAAAATTGGGAAAATGAAACATTGTTTTTCTCAAATAGTCATAAATGGTGACTAATATTTTTAATAAAAGTGTTCTAAATTAGTTTTATGAACAATTATGAACATAATATACAAGAATGTTTGTCAATGTGTCTTATTTAAATTTAATTATAATCATCTTACATATGAAATTCAAAAATTTTCGTTTAATTTTAAAACTACTAATTTAACGAAATTTTAGTAGATTTTTGATTTCTATTAAAAGTTCCTGAAGGAAAATTCTTTAATTAAACTTTGTTTAATCTGATTTTCGTTCACGCGAAAGCTGCATGTATAAACATTTCTCATTAGCCAGATGTCAGTGCCACTGAATTGGATTTCAATGGGAACACAACAATTTGTTGTAAGTTATAATGACAAATTTTATACCAATTGGAAAGTTTTTCAAGTTTCCCTATCTGATGTTTTTTTCTTTAAAAATCACAGCTGTGTGGTTTTTCACAGTCCATTGCATAAAGACAAAATAAAACGAAACTTTTATTATCAGGTAGTAAACCTTTCATTACATATATGTACTATTACTAAACACTAGCGGCAAAATTTCAAAGATTTCCAATCATCACCGTGTTTCGCATTATATATAGGGTGATTCTTAATTAATTTCGTAATCCCGACTAATATTTGTTGATTATTTTAAATCAGATCTCTATGTAATCAATGCCTCAACGAATCCATTTGTCAATCTATGATTCTAGGGATTTAAATTCAAATAAAACGTATTATTTAAAATGGAATTGAATAGATATAAATTTAAATAAAATCGATTATTCAATATAATGCAGTATATTTTAAACACTTTTCTAAACAACCGTTTTTATATCTTCATCAACATGGAATTTTCTGTTGACAGTACGTACTTTTTTATTTAAACTTTGCGTCGAAGAACCGTGAATGCTGTTCAGATTCACGGATACTTAGAAGCCGCCTGGCAAAATGATTCAGTCAGCGAATTTCAAAAGAATTTTTAGATGGTACTCAGCTAAGTTTCAAACATTCTTCAGGGCAAGGCCATAGAGTACAGCAATCAAGTAATTACTGATGGTAATACTTTATCAATCCGCATGTTGGTCACACTTACAGGATTGTCATACAAAATTATTTGGAATATCCACAACGACTATCTAGAACTCATGTGGATACGTATACGATGGGTCCCTCACGTCCTTACTGAACGGAACCGTCAATGTCGTGTCGAACGCTGCACTACAATGCTAGTCTTTGAGATCTCGGCTTGTTCAAAAGAATCTCGTGGTGATCGACGCAAAGTGGTTTTACTTAGGAAAATTCCAACCAGCCATCGAAAGGTTCTGATGGAGACCGTTTTCAAACTGCAAAGCGGAGCATCCATGACAGAAAACTGATTGCGATTGTGGCTGTTTCATTGAGAAGAGAATATATTTTTGAAATTGTCAATGACACTGTTGACTCAGAGGTCTATATAAACTTTCTTCGTAATATGGGAAATCACTTTGCAGCACTGCCTCAACCACTGCCGATGGAGAATATCCAGCTCATTCATGACAATGCTAGACCACATAACTCCAATACCACAACTGTATTCCTACAAGCTAAAGAACATCAATCTGTTGAGACAACCCTTTATTCTCCGGATGTAAATCTTTGCGATTGAAATCTTCGCAACCGCCATGACTTTATTTCAAAACGGGATCTTGAATCATTTTTAGAGGGACAGATGACAACGTTTACGAGACAAAGGATGCTGAAATCTCTCCACAAGTTGACTCAAGATCTGGAACTTATTATTGAATGGAAAGGACATTATCTTGGAAACATTTTATTCGTTTGTTTGTTGAAATATTAACGCAGTTTTGAATTGGAATATATTATTTGTTTTTAATAATTCAAAAAACGACATTAATTAATAAACGACACCCTATATATATACATATTTTGTATTATAAAACAAAATGAACTACCTTTACATTACATTTTTCTATCCTCAGTCAAATTAATATTGAGGCTTGAAAATTTATAAAATAGATTATATAGATTGTAGTACGACTATGCATATCCAAACATTACACAATATAGAAGATAGCAGAAACTATAACAGATCAATAAAATGATAACATCCTGAAATCAATAAATACCTAATTAATTAATTTTCAAATTAGCGCCTTGTGCAATTGTGTATAGAAACAGCTGATTAATTAGTAAACATTTTTTAAACAGCCAATCTAGCAGTATTGAAATTGGGAAATATTTTGTGAAACAAATATCTACAAGATGTTGCCTCGGTAATTTGTAAAGGGCAACCCTAACCCTAACCTCTTGATTGCCATTAAAAGAGAGATATACAAGTTATGATTCGTTATTTATAAATTTTCAAACGATTCATTGAATTTTCTATTGGACGTGTTAATTACTGTCGTTATTTCAATTTATTTTCATGTCATAAACGATTTTACAATTGAACAATATTCAATCATGGGCCGAAGTTAACAACCTTACTATTGAGCGAGTTGAGGATTTAAACATCTTAGGAGTCACTCTAACTAACAAACTCTCAAAGCACAAACATATCGACCGTATCTTTAGCAAAAGCTGCAGCTATCTATATATATGCGCTATGAATATTCAAAAGTCATGGGATGAGCGCTTGGAATATCAAGAAAATCTACGACTCCCTCGTTATTAGCCGTCTTCTCTATGCAGCCTATCTTGGTGGGGATTTACTAACTCTGAAGATAAAAACAGATTGAAATGCTTTATAGGTAGATCAATTAAATACGGATTCTGTGATGACCCAACGAACCTGGAAAACCTCACCAAAAACTATGATAAGAAACTTTTCAATAAAATCGTCAATAACAAACATCATGTGCTTTATAGATACTTACCCAAAACACGTAACCATGATTACTCTCCTTGTAACAATGCCCACAATAGGTTAGTGCCAAAATTAAATGACTACAATACGAATTGTTTCATTACCAGAATGACGTTCTCTTAATAACTTGCTTATTGCCTGGTACCCCTTTTTAAACTATTATGCTATTACTCTTACACTATCCTATTATAAACTCTAACACACTGCTATTATCCAAATTATTTACATATATAACCTTTACTTATATTCTAATATTGTATTCCTGTAATCACTCACCTTTATATTTTTTTATCTGTATTCTGTATTGCTGGATTACCTACATTTGCGATTGACATTTGTAGAATAAAGCTCTTATTTATTTAAATTATGTTTCAAAATGATGCATATTAAAAACAAACAATTTGATAAAACCTGCAATACATTTTAAAGCACGAATTTTAAGGTTATGATTTCCTTTTAAACTAAACTTTTTATTTATTTTTAAATATTGCCATATGTATATTAATTATATATATATATATAGGTATATTGCCATATATATATATTACAGGCGCGTAAGTGTTTTGAAAATTTGGAATAGTGCAAATTACTATATTAGAATAAATACACCTTTGTGAGTCGTTTAGCCAATAAAAATGAAAACTTATTCCCTCGGTTTTTCGTGCTCTAATATTGCTTCATTACAATTCAAGACATTGAAGAATTGTCCAGTCTTCGCCCGGGCCACCTAAAATTCCTAGTTACGCCCATGATATTAACAGTATTATAATGAAGGATATGAAAATATATAATATACTATTCTACAGTATTGACGCATGTCTGTAAAGTAGTCAGGTGTGTATTGTTATTTAATGTTAGTTAAATGGTTAGCAAAACCACAGCTTTTATTATATTTAAAAAAAAGAATCCGATTAATTAAAAGAAAAGTTTATGAATTGCATTTTGTATTGAAGATAATTAGTGAATAAAGAAGTAAATAAAGAATAAGATTCAAAGATAAAGATAAATACTCTTTTATTTTTTAATTACCTTTTACATTTCTAAAATTTCTTCTTCAATCAAATTGATTAATTTTTCAGTTGTTATCAATTTTTCAATAAAGACAAACCACACTCTCGAAATGATTTATTCTTATCTTATTATCTCTTAATGTGCTTAGCTGATTAAGATCTAAAAAAAGAAATTAAGTTTAATTATCCTTTTTAAAATTAAATTTACCTTTTTTGATCCCTATTTCTTGAAGATTATGAAAAGCTAATACAACTTGCACTTCTTGGCTAGGGATTGAATTTCTTTTTCCTTTCTGATTTTGGAATTGGGATTATAGAATATATTTTTAAAATTATGCCACCTGTTCATCACATATAATTTCTGAGCAAACCATCTTAAAATTCCATATTACTTCTGAGAATTTCATTTTACTTATTGTGAAAAAATGTTCTTATGTTTAGAATGAAATATTTTTAAAATTCGTCGGAATCTCATGTATTCAAAAGAGTCTGGGGGTAACGCCTAGTTTGATTCTTATTTATCTTCAGATAAACGAACATTTTTGAAACAGCGTAGGTGAATTAAACACTATAATTTTGATTTTTCTTATACTTTCTAAAAGGAAAAAATTCTTTTCATATATTTAAACACAGTCTAGAAGTAACACCCTATTTGATCTTATTTCTTATTTGATCTTACTAGGGAAAGAAATAATTAAACACACCTTATATAGAAAATGATTTAAAAATTTTTACTACAGTATTTTGAACACGTAACACATATATATATATATATATATTAATATATATAAACAAAAATCCAAATATTTGTTTTTGGTGGTGTTATGGTAGGCTGAGTCTTGTCTACAACATACTAAAAGTTGGACCCAATCGGAGTATGGGAAGGTGTCAAATTTCGAAGATGACATTTTTTGGGTTTACAAGTCTTTTCCATGAAGGAATAACTCGGTCAGCTAGGCAAAATATTAACTCGGCATTGATGAGCATGTATACGTATCATATTATTGATCAAAAGCATTATGTTCTATTCTGATTGGATACCTTCCATGTCGTGGGCATCATTTCGGATATCACATCAGGGAAGTAAGACAGTCATGGCATACCAAGACAAAAACCGCCGACTTGAAACTTTTTGAAATGACGAAGATTGATATCATAGATTATCGCTTTTCAAAGAATGTCAACCGTGGCATTGCATTTCAGTCCCTCCCCAGGTCTGATGTCTGTGATCGCAAAGTGTACATTTTCTGGGAAATGTCCTTTCTCTTCAACCAGACTACTCCTAGCTGGCAAGGCATGATGCATCAGATGCATAAGGAGTGTGAATATCCGACATGAATCCAGTTGAAACCTGTATCCTACCCACCTTAGATTACCTATGCGGTATTTGTCTAAATACAACATGCCGACTGTCATTACTTTTGATCAACAGCTATTTTGGAACGCTTCTGAAATCGTAAACTCCAATTAGGAATGTCATACTATTGATTGGCACATTCCATACCTTCATTAATATATTGGGAGCTATTGGGACGTCGATGGATGGCAATGGACTCAATGAGATCATGAAGACGCACTATATGGTGAAAATGCCGTCGTACGCATGATGAAAGGAAAGACAGTGCAATGAGCCACTTGCTGGTGGATCAGATTCTCACACGTAAGATTATTGCCAAAACCTCGGAGGATGAATGTGGTTTTCAGGACCAAGTAGAGCAACTTTAACCACTGTACACGCTGATGGAGACTGGTTACTATGACTTGAAGTCATTGTTGAAATCAGATTGCATTGGTCCTGAAAAATATCTATTGCAAAATTTACAACAGTCTAGCTCTGAAAAGGGATGAACTGGCAAAGGCCTCCAAAACGAGCAAACTATAGCACATCCCAGGAATTGCTAGGGCACTTGCTGCAGCTGATCGAATGTGGTCATGGAAAATGAATCTTAGTGGCGTCTCTGCTTGCCTGCAAATATTCGCAGCTGCTGGTCATCCAAATTATTTGAAATCGGCTCATCTATATCTCTAGAAGATGTATGCCTTCAAAGATTTCAACCCACCGGTACATCAAAAGTTCCGGTGGTGTTGGGAATTCCCGATCCTCCGCGGTCTATGTTAACTCCTCCCTCTAAACCGGATGTCAGTTCAACTGTCTGCTCACAGGAATGGACCCATCAATCTTGGCTTTATCTCTAATCCCGACCTCCATTGAGGATTTCACCGATGAAGATTTTAATTTTAGATTCTAAAAATGCGGCCATCTTCCTCAACCACTCGAATCTCTCGAGCGAAAACTTCACCAACACTCCCGCTGAACCTGAGAATGTATCCAACTCCCCCCAAGTGCTCAAGCTGAAACCTCTCCAGCAGTACCGTACAACCGAATACCTGACCAGGAATGGCTAGAAATATTTGTCGTAATCAGAGGCCCACTGGATTCTCAAATTACGGCATCGCAAATACCTGCACCGTCAGTTCAGCCTATATCACCTCTAATCAAATTTATGCAGACTGGTTGGAGGAGTCATCTAGACTACCTACACCCTCAATTCGGGTGGAGTTCGACATGGAGGAATTTTTCATTACACCTATCCCAACTGAGACATCGCAAATACCTGCACCCTCAGTTGAGAATTTATCTGCAGCCTCTCAGCTCCAAGCCAGATCAGATTTATGCAGACTGGTTGGTGGAGACGGCCAGAGACTCGTTGGATTCTGGAACTGCGGCATCACGACTACCTGCCCCGCCAGTTCCAGTTGAGTTCGACTAGGAGGAATTTCTCATCGCACCTATTCCAACAAGGACTTCTCTACAATCAACAACCCCTGCCGTCTCACCAGAAGTACAAACCTCTCTGAACGCATCATCTACCTCAGCCTCCACATCATCATCATCTATCTCCTCCTCATCCTCCAATGATGTCTATAAACGGGAGTTTAAGTGTGGGCAATGCTCGCAAATATTCCGAGATTATTCTGATCTTAATACTCACCGACGGACCTGCTTCCCAGAACCCTTACCTTTAATGGAGGAGTATCATAACGAAGTGGTAATTCGCTTCTAGAATCGCTCAGCTATGGAGTGTGTTGTGCGTTACATTCGATTTGAGCCCATAGTTATCTCCATCCAACCTCTCGAGTTCCTTTCATCCATCCAAGTCGTGGCCATCCAGGAGCATCGCAGAACTCTTAACACACCGACTGCGATTATCGACGTTGAAGATGGATGGCAATTCTATTTATCTACAGCAACGGCCGGTGGCCACGGAGGAGTCGGTTTTCTTCTATTATCAAAAGCAAACACGAGCTTACTTCAGTTTGATTCATCCCATCACAGGTTAGCATCAATTAGTTTACAACTGAAAG
>JAUZNC010057401.1:0-10402 GCA_034780395.1 Vannuccia rotundouncinata | reverse complement strand
AAACATGGCTGAAATCACTGAAAAGGGCACAAATCTCATCAATAAACATGACTGAAATCACTGAAAAGGGCACAAATATCATCAATAGATTATAAAAACTAAGTATAAACAATATTACAATGAAGATTGCTACCTCGGAAAGGAAAAGAAACAACTTCAAAATCATCTACTTTATCATAAATGTTTCTAATAAATGAATTATTAACAATAATTACCTCGATATCAAGAACTGAAAAGTATCTTGAAAACCACTAGAACTACTTTGTAATAATTATTTAGAATAAATATTTTTAGATAAGAAATTATTATTAGGAGTAGCAATATCATCAATACAGAATTCTTTCCAGGACAAACAGATGTCCGCAATGAGAGGACTTGCATTTCCCTTATAGTACGAAATATGACAGCGCACATCACTTTGACAGGCTTTTTCAAAAATCCTCTTGATTAAAGATTTACTCTAAATGACATATTAACAGATTACAATTAAAATAAAGACATTTGAATTGTGGTTAAGAAAACATGTAGTTATTGTTAAACAATCATTATATGTCACTGAGAGAAGATATTGGCATTTGAGATAAAGCACAATATGACAAAAGGCCCTATGTATAAGACAGTGTCATAATATCTTCAATTTAACAGGTTTCTGTCCCAGATTCAGCATAAATCCTCAATCTGACAGGTTCCTGTGACAGATTCCAGATAAATTTGCTGCCTCTCTGAACAATTTAGTGTAAAGTGTTACTATACATATAAATATAGTATATGTTATATTTTAAAAGCTATATGTTTCACTAAATGTACTAGAATCACAATTATTTAAAACTGTCAGCCAAACTGTGAGTATTATATTAATATTAAATTAGTTCATTGAATGAAATTAAAAATACATGTTAATACATGACCTTGGTTAATGCATATGTGAACTCTTTACATGGTAATTTAGAGTACTTCTGTTGTATAATCATTTAATAATAAATTTGCATAATATACTGCTATACAAATTGGTAAATGGGCTGTAGAAAAAAAAATCTTAATATTAATCATTGTTAAATCATCACCTGTCAAATAGTCGGAATGTTTTTTTATTTTATTTTTTGTTTGTTTATTATTTTAACTATTTTAAGTAACAATCTACTATGGATATCAAATTAAATTAAAACTTCTCAATTAAAAGAATTTCATTGTGGCTGGATACAATTTGACAACAAAAGAGGTATTTGAAGCAAATATTTTATTTATATTTGAAAGTTGATGAGGGTTTTTTTTACAGAAAAGCAGCTGGAAAACAAAATGTGCTTAAGTGGGTTTATGGAATGCCTATTTTATAGATTGGTAAAACATGTTATTTTTCTAATACTCATACAAAAAACTGATTTGGTTTTAATTATACTGTATGCTAAAATAAATGAAAATTTTATTTTTTCTATAGTAAGTATTAATGTTTTTAATTAATTTGTCATGTCATTGAATATTACCTGATATAAATAAATTAAAATATTATTATCAAAGTTTTTCTTTTTTCTTTCCATGTATAGGAAACAAAATATTACCAAATACAAGTTCATTGATATTTATTTATGTTCTCATTTATAATACAATATTTCAACTTTTCCTACAGTCAAACAATCTGTTCAACTAGAAAAACAGTGCAGGAGGCTACTGAAGTGCTATGGTACTGATTTTTTACTTTTCATTCTTCATTCATTACCTAATTAATCATTGTTATTATTTTATATTCACATAAAAATTATATGAAATAAAAATTTTCTGTTTACATATATTTCTTCTCATTTTTTCAGACTTTTTTTATTATTTGATGCTTATCTGAAAATGCTTTTTGGGCAAAATCAGCATTATTTATCATTGATAATAGAGTATTATAGTCTTACTAACCTATCAACATGTTACAAAATATTAGTGTAAAAGTCTAGAAAACTAAAAGTACAACTCATTAATTATTAATATTACAACTCATTAATTACAACTATCAATTCATTAATTTGTTATAGAAAATGCAATTGCATTTTGTCTTCCTGTTGTTGCTATTTTTCCTGTTCAATATTTCCGTTTTCATCAAAATCTTTTGTTATCATGTTGTTAAGCTTTGTTGTACACTATTACCACATACTGAAGATGATTGATTATCATATAATTGTTCTATTTTCTCAGAATGTTTCCGAACTTGTTGATAAAAATATAAAAATTTACAAAACAATTCTTTAAGAAAATGCAGAAAATTGGTAGTATTTTCCCATTTAATCATTATAAAGCTTATTGAAATTGAATACTTTTCAATAATAGCAGTATAATTCATGGTACATTTTGGTGCCTCTTTTAATTATAAGATTATAAATTTATTAATTAATATAGAAAAATTCTTAACCCTTGGCAGATGCAAAATATGTGTGTATAATTGTCATTAATGTATGTCTTTGACCTAATAATTTCAGTATAAAAGGACAAGTTGAAAAACTATATTTTCTACAAGTATTGTTGACAATTAAATCAAAGTTGACTGAAAAATAATAATCTATAAATGTTTGTTAAAATATTAGTTAAAAGTATTTAGCAATTTGAAATTATTTAATACAATTACTATACTTTGATAGTGATAGGCAAAATAGATCAACTAAAAAAATATTAAAGTTAACTTTTTTGGGTAAAATGTATGGAGCATTACATTTGTGGAAAAAATTAGTTCTATTATATTAATATATTCATTCTTATGTATGAAAATAACATTTTATAATAGATTTTGTATAGCCAAGGTTTGTCGATTATTAATCATTATTGTTTAATTTTAGCTAAATAATTTGTATATGTATGATATTAAATATAGAACTACTCACTTTTGATTAAAATAAATATTATATTAATATTTATGATATTAATTAAATTAATAATATTAATAAATTTTATTATTTAATATTTCAAAAATGATTATGAATATCTCTAATTGTTACATCTATTACCATTTATAATATTTTAGTAATTATTGTAATTAATTATTGTAATTAAGTCACATATTTTTGACTCAGTGTTTAAGTTATGAACATTAAAAATATTTTGTTATCTTATTTTTAAGTTATTTACTAGTTGATTAGTTGCATTTGATTTATATCCAGGAATGTATATGCATGGCAGATATAAAAAATTAATAGTAAAATAGACTAAACTTGGTATGAAAATTAACCCACTTTGAGGAAGATGAGCATAGTTCATAGTTCACTTGCTGCCCTCTATCTTGTGCATATAAGTATTATATATAGATACATTAATCAATGAAATATTTATTTGATATTGAATCCAGCAGATTTTTATGTTACTACTAAAATATATATTTTAAATAAAATGGAGGCTTAGCCCCCACAACCCTTTAATGGAGTACCTCTCAATAAAACAGAAACTTATAAATATATATTTTGAAATATAAACACAATTTTCAATAGTATATTTAAGTTGATATTTATAATTTATAAAATATGGTCTGAATTATATCTTGTGAACAAATCAAGCATATGGATAGGTTAAGCCAGACATCCTACTGTGTTATATATTAAGGATGGCTTTATCAATAGACTGAACGGCAGCTTTACTCATAATAATTATATTATGTATAGACAAATTTGACAATGTGAAGTTTTAGGAGCCTAAAGTGGAATCAACCATCAAAATGCAGAGTAATTCAGCAAAGTCTGTAATAGTAGGCACTTTTGAGTCCTACCTTGTCTGTAGTTGTGATTGATTGATGGTTTGGTTGAAAGACAATTTTTTTTTAAATATGATTAATATGAAAAATATATTTTCCCTGACTTTCCATGACTTTTCCTAACAGTGGTCATCCTCTACAATAAAAATGCATCAAACACAAGCTAATACAAAAGGTGTTCAAAAGAACACTTAGAATGTGAATTGTTGCATCAATTCAAAAAATTATACTATGTATGAAACCTGCTTAAAAAGTTTAACCTTTTCCTTATGGGCATTACAATGTTTGTGACAGAAATTAATTTGACTCACACAGCACATCATTCTATTTTTAGTATTGGTAGACTCTGATTGGTTGATAATTTAAGCACCTTTCCTATATAAGCAATTGTCTCAAGTATTCAATTCCTTTTTTACTTTCATATATTTGCATATATATACATATACCATAGGTATTCAATTTTTAAATGTTCTGCTTGAAGAACCACTGAATAGTAAATATGCAAGTTTAAAACCAAAAAAGGTATTTAGAGTTTCCATTTTTGTTGCCAAACAACCTGCTCTTCTGCCATAATTGTCATGGGACAGCAGCATTTACTTCATAAAAAGTCTCACAGAGAGTCTAATAGTTTGATAGTATTGCATCATAGTTTATTTCTAATTGAGCAGGTAGGGGTTTCTTATGCTGCATACATACTATTACAATATAGGTCAATATCAATGCAGGACACTAAGTAAGCATAGAAAGTCAAAATCAATAATGAAAATAGCTATACACATGCTTTGTAAAGTTGTTTATGTTTTATATGCATATATAAGTCATATTATATAGGTACCTCAAAATAAATTGATAGGTTAGAGCAGTTAGAGATCCCATGGCACTGCTAATAAAGATTAATTATATCAAATATACATAAAACTTAAATGTTTAACACTTGTAAAAAATTAAAATATGGGTAAATGTTTTATATATATACCTGGGGGCTGAAAGATAGTCCTGTCCCCAGGTCTAATGCTGGGGGCTGGCACCCCTTCAGCCTCCTGGGTCCACTGCCAGTGCAATCTGCACTTATTACTAATATGGGCTGCACAAATTACCAATTGATTTAAAAAAATTATTTTGAATCATTTTCAAACAAATTTATATAAAAATCAAAATTATATACAAGCACTTCAATATAATAAAATATTTAATACTAAAACAACATATTAGATTTTTTATTGTTAATAAAATTATTATTTTTTATAATTGAATGTATAAAAACTTTTCTCCAGATTCATCTCCAACTTTATTTCAGTATCTACAGCACCTAAAAAGTCAAGTTATACATTTTTGGAAAGCTTATCAAATTTTAGGAATATAAAACTTTTCAGAATTTTAATTTGACTCTTTGTTCAAAATTTATTGTGTCATAAATATTTATATAGACTAATTTATACATATAATTAGCAGTATGTAAATAATTTAATAAAACAAATTCAATAAAAGCATATATAAAACTAAAATATATATTTCAGAAATTTTATTTTTAAATTCAATATAAAGCAGTCAAATTCACATAATTAATATGTAAATTGTTAATTTGTACAGCACAGATTGAAAAATGCACCCAAAATATACAAATGATTTCATATATATTCATCTGGATATACAGGGTGGCCCATAAGTCTCTATCGCCAGTTGTAGATAATGAAAAATTTTAAAAATTGCATTATATGTATAACTATTTATTTACAAAAATAAAGTTTAATTAGCAACTCTGTAAAGTTAAATTAAGTTGACAAGTGCTTAAAATGATCACCAGACACATTGATACAATTTTGATAGTGGTCAGGTATTGAATAACAAATTGATTCACAAAAGGCTGGAGTAAAAGTGGCAAAGGCGGATATTAAATTTCCTCATGTAAAGCTCAAGACTTCTTGGTCTGTTACCAAAACAATATCTTTAACTAATACATACACAGTGAAGTCTAATGGCATTAGATCGGGTGATCGGGCAGGTTAATCCACTGGACCTTTTCTCCTCAGCCACCTATGAGGGAATGTTGAGTCAAGAAATTCATGGACTCCTGAAGCATAATGTGCCAGAGCACCATCTTGTTGAAAATGCATAAAAGGGAATTTTTGGGAAGCCTCCAGGAGTAAAACTAGTTGTTCTTTAAGCATCTTCAAATAGGATTTACAAATCTATTTGAAAATAATGTAATTTGTAATGAATAAAGTTATACAATGCAATTTTTTTAATAATTACGACTGAGGATATGGACTTATGGGCCACCCTGTAGTCATATAAATTAACAGAGACAAACAGTGTATACACAATGTCACTGTCAATCCTATAAAATATTCTAAGGAGTGGGTAAACTTACATCGTATACAAACATATACATTATTCAAACATATACATTATACAAACATATTTAATAGTAAACATATGCATTAAAAAACTTACAAAGCAGTCTTTGTAGATTTTAAAGTCGCATCCTTCTCAGTAATCGGGTTAGGAAAAGAAAAAAAACGAAGTTTCGTACCTAATAAAATAGATTTCTGCTGATTACTCGAAGAATTCTTGCAATTAAAGGCAGCACATGACACCATGTCTAGTCACAAAAATGGCGGACAATCGAATCTACCGCTAAAACAGTTTCCAAGTATGTATTCATCATTAAATCGAAAAAAGGGTTGTATTTTTAACATTATAAAACATAGTGTAGGAGTAAATGTAAACAAAAATTTTACCTATTTATTAATAAAAAATTTCATAGTTATAGGTCTCTTTAGTAGTAGGTTAGGATGAGGTAAGGATCAGCAGAGAACCCTTTGATCGAACAAAGACTCCCCTCACACCTTTACGAGTTAAGCCCAACTTACTCGAGCATCCTGGATGGCCATCATGAATGCCCATCCAGGATGCCGGGTGCTCATATACGGGCATCGCGAATGCCCATCCGGGATGCCCGTGTTAGTCGAAATTTTATGGATGTCGGATATGCTGGAGGCGAGTCGAGCCAAGCTTTACTTCTGCCAGCTACCTTACAGTTTGATCGCATTTCACTATAATATTTATTGCATTAAAACAAATAAAATATATTTAATATGAGCAATTACGTATATAACAGTTAAGAATGTTAGTATAATATATTTATATTGATCCATTATTTTATAAAAACGTGTTATCGTTTCTATGTTTATTTCAACTAGAAATTAAAAAATATTGTCTGTATGTAAGAGGGTATGTTCTTAAATAAAGAAATAAACTCTTACTTACAGAAGAAATATTTGTATGTGTATTAAAATTACGTCACTGTCAAAGAATCTGTTTTAGCTGTGTATTTCCATAACATTTAGCTCTATCTGAGAGTCTATTTGAAAAATTGATTTTGGACTACTTGTAATCAATCAGAACTTTTTTATTATTTGTAGCAGAAGTTAAAATAGAGTTGTCCGACTTTTGTTTTATGTTGTATATCTTACTGTAAACTAATTTTTTACCCTTAACTTTGAATTAGAAGAATTTAATTTTTCGTTCATTTCTAATACTTTTTCTATATGCTGTTTCTTTTTTGAACTGCAGGTTGTCATGCTGCAAACTTGTATGGCATCACTGTTTTTATTTGAAGTTTAACATAATATAATTCATTTCCTTCCTTTTTCACCATATTATTTGATGTATTTGTTGATCTACACCACTTTCATTTCTTAACTGTCATTCTCTTCTGGTTTGCTTTTATGATGTTAAACTCAAAGCCGGATGCTGGGGGGGGGCGGCAGGTGGCAAAGGACCAGTGCCCCTTCCCCTAGACAAATTGTGCGCCTATTTTATTATACTTGTGCCTAATCTAATAAATAAAACTACTTAGTTTCAGAAAAATCAAGTTCTATTTGATCATAAAGTGAGTTAAAAATTAACAGAAATCGCCCCCCACCCAATTCCCAATTTGATATTCCTATAGTGCTAAGTGCATTCATAAAATTTGTCATGATGATAGTCCAGGATGATTTCTACTAGATAATTTCGCAAACATTGGAAATATGGAAGACAAAAAATATTTTTGAGGCAATTCAAATCTAGAGGTTAATTTTCTTTTAAATCAAAATTTCAAAAAAACTGTTTTTCTTTAAATAATTCTACATTTTGATGTGGATTTATGTTTATTACAATTTTATCTGGTTGATTATCATATAACATTAACTTTTTAGTTATTTAAATTTATAAAAAAAACATTTTTTTAATTTTAAAAAATGGTAAATTTAGTGTGATGTGGATGGAACCGTTTTCATGATCGTCCACATGGGTCTACGAAAGTGAAATTTGGACTAAAAGTTTTAAAACTTCATTATAAGAAAAGACACGAGAGATTACTGTTTTCAAATTTTTCAATAAAAATTTTAACGAAAATAGCGGTAGGGATACTGGGTCACTAGTGAGGTTAATAAGTACTAGCACGGTTATTTTAAATTTATTTGGTTTGTATTATAGCGGTTAATACCCAATTAAGACGTAAATACCATTAATTGTGACATTAATAAATATGTGATATAAGACGTTCAAAATGGTATTTTCCAAGAAATTTTTTTTTAATTTGTGAATATTCCAAAAGGTTTTAAACCATAATAATGTAATAAAAATATAATTTTTATTAAATCTGAAGCGGACCATTTTGTCATTCTATATAGTTATTCGCTATTTTGATACACATTCTCCGTAATTTTGGTGATAACCCGTTAAAAAATGAAAAGTTATGCTCATTTTAGATATCTTTTAATTGAATCATGTCCGTTAAAATATTTTTAAAATATTTAATTTTATTTGTAGTATAGCTCTACGTATTACATCGACATAGAAATTGATTTCGGATTAATTTACATTGTATATATATGAAACGCTTAATATGCTTTGTCTATTGTATACACACATTATTTGAATTTAACATCAAACAGCGACAGCGGAGCGAAATTGGCTGTGGTGGGGGGGACTTTTTGATTTTTGCGCCCCCCTCCACCACTACCCAAATTTTTTATCATAGCTTGAAATTTATATAAAAAATATGAGATAATACATAACAAATATTATATTGAGTCAATACGCTTTTTTGGAACCCTATGAAATTTTTGGGAAAGTGTTCCGTGGACCCTGACAAATGAAATGGAAATTAATTGTCCACAAATTTATGTAATTCAACCATTGCTATTTAAAGTATTTATTATTTTATACAAATATTTTTCATTGATTATTTATTATTAAATGGTTATTTTTTGAACTAAATAAACACTTGCTTTTGACTGTCATTTTCAAGTTGGTTTATCATTTACACAGCCGTATATATACTATATATATTCTCATACGCTATATTAACCTCCTATTAATGTATGTATTTTAGTAATTAGGTACTTGTACTTTTACACAATCGAAATGTTAGTTAACAATTTTCACTAAAAGATCAATCAAAGTTGAAAAAATCGCTTCATAAAAATTAAAACTAGATATGTAACAACAGATAACCAACTTAAAATAACATTAAAATTTTTGCATATTTCTTTGGATTTCACAACAATTTGTATTCTTTGATCCATGAATTGGAGTATATTGATCTAACTTGAAAGAGAAATGATTCGAATCCATTAGGAAATATATTTACCAATTTCAGAATTGAGAACTTATTTCAAAGGTGGATTTCATGATTTTATTTGAAATAACCCCGGCATGCAAAGGGTTCTAAATTAAAATATAATCATTAAATTATTTTTTATTGAGGATCAATACTTAATATTAACCAATACAACTGACAAAAACCATATATGCTCATTATAATGTAGTAATTAGCATATCATTTAATTTAAATAAAACATATTTATAGTAGTAGATGTATTTTAATTAAATTTGTAAGACCAATATTAATCCAAATACACGTAGACGAATTAATTGACTTTAGTTCATTTAACTTTAACGTTAAATTTAACGTTAGAGTTATCTATATATTACTAGCACATACTACTTATACTTTTCTCCACGGTCGAAATGCCAGTTACGAATTTTTCACTAAAAGATCAAAAAAGTTGAAAAGATTGGCTTCATAAAAGCAATTTAATTGGACTTTAATTTAAAACATATTAACAACTTTAAATAAAATAAAATAAAATCCCTTTTACCGTTTCCTCGAGCACCCTTCAGAGTGCGATGGTCAAACTGGCATGCACAAATAAACAACATTTTCACACTGAATATCCTAACCCTCCCACCCGATGGACAGTTGACGGACCAGGCAAAGAATGCTTATCTCTACTCCCTCCTCGGCAGCGAAGGGTGCCGGATTTTGATGGCTCACCCATTAGCCGCCAGGCAGTGACTCTGGAACATGGAGACTTTGCCGTTCAAGTAAGAGACCTTTTCGACCGCCTGACTAATCCAGTGCGGGTTGAATTTGAATTCCGGCGCTGCAAACAATCAACAACTGAAACCACAACCGAATACCGGACAGCCCTCCGTACATTGTACGCGGAATGCACCGAGCGTCAAGCTGACGACGAAAGGCTATAGCATCGCCATGCAACTTGCCATCGGCTGCTACAACAAGGTCAGATACCAACAAAGAAAAGCTGGAAAGAACGCAAAATGCTGCTCTAAGAACCATCAATGGTCATCTAAACACCACTCCCACTGATGCCCTCAGATTAGAAGCAAACA
>JAUZNC010057399.1:0-12845 GCA_034780395.1 Vannuccia rotundouncinata | reverse complement strand
TCTAGTATGCATTTTTTTTACAGGGGCGCAAACTTTTAATTTTGAAAACATTGGGGGGGCTTGAGCCCCAAAGCCACACCCCCTGATTTACGGCCCTGTGTTGTACATCTTTAGCTTTTTCTTATACCATTTTCTTATCAACAATTGCTAGTTTTTATTCATACGGCCCACTGGGTGGAAGCCTATAGCCTAGATATCTATAATTTGTTTATTAATTGCCATCCCATGGGTACACCCATGGTGCTTCTTATATATTCAGAGGGGTGCAACTAAAATATTCGAACCCACCGGGCCCCTGCACTGTTCGAGGCTACTGATTTAATCAAGATAAATGAAAACAATTTATTATTATCTATTTATTATTTAAGTAGCCCTTTTATTAGTTGATTGAAAATTTGAAACAATCGGATTGATATAAATCAATATCTAAAAATCCTAATTCAATTTAGTCTATTTTGATTTCAACTATTCATGTATTGATTGCTACACAAAAAAGTATATGTTTAAGTTCTCTCTTTGTTTTAGATATTTTATCTTTGTTTATATATAATATACATATCTATGGTAATTTTAGCTTAAATACAGCTATTTGAAAAAATAATAAATATATATGAATTTTGCTTTGGGTGATGGGGTGATTATATAACCATTCATTTTTGGAGTCTTAATGATTACATGCTAATTTTCCATGTTTTGTGATCTTCCATGAACTATTCGTTTTTTTTGTTTTTATCTAATCACACATTTTTTTGTTCTATAATCTTTACATTATTGGTAATCAATTTGAGTATGAGAAGTTACTATCAATGTAAAACCTTTAACAATAGAAAAAATATGATTACAGTAAAAAGTAAAAAAATTTCTCAAGTTACTCGTTGAAGCCATTTTTATACCAGGACAGCCCGAATCATTTACGTCCATACACACAACATAATAATGTCATACGTTATTAAATTTTGTACACCGATATTTAGTAATACCAGAATTTTAAAATTCGTAAATTATATAACATTCAATTTAAAAAAAAATTAAATGAACAAATTTTGTATTAAACATTGTGCTTTAGAATACAATATTAACCGGTTCATTCATGCAATTATTCTATTTTATTAATCAATCAATCACATTCGGAATTATGGGAATATTATAATAAATTAATATTATCATTTTAAAGCTTTAAGTAAGGAATGCAAACAGTATTATTAGGTATTAACTAATTCCTTCCCAAAAATGTCTGTTCATCTCAAGTATATCGATTTCATTTTGTCTCGTTAGTTAAAAAATAAATAATTAACCTATTTCCTACTAAAATATTTATTTATCTAATACTAATCAAACTGAACTTTAAAACTTTTCTACAATTTGAAAATAATAACTTTGAATACGTCCTACATGAAAAATTAAAATTATTATGCAGTATAGAATAATTCAATTAACTCTTTTTTTATTTAATCAATAAATAACAAAAAAATCTTTTTTTATGAGGATAGTTAAAACAAAATGCAATCATATATTAAACACAAGACAATATTAACGTACAATAATGATGGACTATGTTATATTATGCAGCTAAGGCTGTGATAATTTATCAAATACATCAAGTACAAACGATGGTTAAATGAATACAATTGTAAAAAAAGGCTCAGATTGTATTTGAGTATAAGAGCAATATTCATAACTTATTCCCCTCTAAAAATTTGTGTAAATATTATTCTTTTAACATTTTATTTATTTGCTCTATATTGTATAGTAGTTTCTGTTTATAGAGATCAATAATATCACAGAGAGAATTTTTATTTTATTTTATTTTACTTTTATTAAATATTTCAAAGTTAATTTAGAACAGTGTACTGTGTATACGACATAAGAAAGTACTCTACATTTTTGGAAAATGTTGATGTACATATTTCAAAATTATTTCAAAATAGAATTTTAATTTAGAACAACATTCTGTTGAATTCTTGATACTTATAAACCCTTTTACGGAACTTATGGTAATGATTTTGTAACAGCATTAAGCAAAATATGTACAAAAGTTGAAATTTGTACACATAAAATAATCTATTTTTTCTTCCAAGGTATTGACTTATTTTAAACTTTATTAAAATAAATTGTAATATAACTGAAAGAGTTAGCTTTCATTATTATTGTTTAGTAATACAATACTATTAATTTGTATTCATAAAATATTGATAGATATTTTTGTTACGGCAAGCATTTAGAATGTGGCAATAAATACGTATGATATCCGAGAACACAAACGATACGACTGGACAGTTTCATATTTGTACACATGTTATCTTCGTGATATTTTTTGTCTTGGTTTTTAGTTATTCATTTGGAGGATTTTCAGTTGTATTCTCTTCCACAGTGACACTACAGCTTGGTAAAATGCAGCGAGTCTCTTTCGCAACTACCACATAAACAGGCTTGTAGAGGACCATATCATGGGCTTCATCAGCTGGGCAAGAACCGTCATAAACTTCTCCTAGGCGAAATTGAGTGCTGATATAGCGGCCGCCTTCTACCCGGTCTATCGCTGGGGCATACCTAGTCACTGTCTGTTGATCCCCGTTAATGTTCGGAATTCGAAACGGCACCGTTGCAATTGTAATGGGCAGATCAATGGTGAGTTCCTTACCACCTGGTTTGTTGGATTCTACAAGCATCACTCGAAGTGTGTAGGAGATTTGTAGTAATTTACAAAATTCTACTTGCAGTGTAGGTGGCACAGTCGGAACCTGCAGTTGCTGATGGAGATCAAAAATCATTTCACGTTTTGGTTTAACCGGATCACAGTGATACTCTAGCGCTACATGGGAGACATCTTTGGAGAGACCTAGAACTGTCCGGGTGACGTGGAATTCAACATTTTGTATGAGTTGAATAGCAACGTGGTGCATACTATCGGTGCCATTGTAGACAATACAGTGAAGTTTGATGTTTTCGCCTGAGCAATAGGCAGAGCGCTCTAATTGCACTGTCAATGTTTTCGGTTTATTAAATAGTGGGCAACAAAGGCAAGAAATGTTTGTAATTTCCATGCGATGTGGGGCCAAGTAGCCTTGGTCCATACAGTCAATATAGGGTCCTATGATGCTGAAGTGTTTCATGTGGTTGGGGTTGGATGCGTACGGAATATCAACTACCACACGAACGTAATATCGAATATGGCAAATCTTACTCTCAAAGGAGTACGGCAGACAAGATTCCGGAAGAAAGAATTCGAAGGGCCATCGATGATGTCCACGGGGAAGAATGGAAAGTTGTTGCTTTTGAGATGAGCTGCTCTCTCCAATTGCTACGTCAAATTTGTCTGGTCCCCAGACTACAAGTTGGTTGTCGAGGTAGGTCTGATCATCCGAAACGGTGCGCCAGTCGCCACTTCGCATCACCCGCCATTCTGTGTGTCCTTTTCCTCTTAGAAATATGCGCACGCCTCTAATCTAAAAAATGATGCAAAATTAATGAAATTATTTCAGTGAATCTAATAATAACACATTAGTCATGAAATGTATCGTTATAAATAAAACTAGGTAATTTTAGTCACTTTGTAAGTTTTGAAAAGTTTTAGTTACAATATGTTTTTATGTGATTAGTGCAGAATATAATCGTAATTAAATAGGTATATGAAAATATTAATTTGAGGAAAGTCGCACACAAAATTACGCAATGAACAATTGTGTAATAGTGGAATTTTGGAATCTAAAAGTGGAAAATTTATAAATTTTAAAATTAATACTGTAAATTTTAAAAGTAGAATCCAAATTTTTTATAATTCCTCCTGTAAAAGGTTAATATTTAGATCAGTGACCAATATTTAATAGTATGGGAATACGTTTGAAAAGTTCAATATATATAGATAAATAGTAATTAATACACAGTATATTTAACTTGGAAAAACAATATTATCAAATTACTTAAGAAAAAATGAAATATAATTTTATTTCTACGATTTTATCAGTTCCCACATTTATATTGAGAAAAATGGTGATTTCATATAGAAAGAAAGTATTGCACAAAAACGCTAATGGACGATCAGATATCCGATAATTGTGAATTAGATTTTTTTAAATTTACAGCATAAATTTTATTTTAGCTGATAACTTGATACTTATTCATATTGTCTTCTGTTCCTATAATTTTGACATTTTAAAATAATAATTATTTAATGTTATTGATTTTTCGATTTAGTATTACATTTAATAAAACATTAGTCCGACCGCTAGCACCCTCCAGCTATGAGGAACGAGATACTAATATTGTCCCCCAGACCTACAATTATAGTTAATGAAGAAATCAGTTATATGTTTAAAATCAGATACAACAAATTTTTTTAAAATCTAATTAAAATCTTATTTTATAAGAAATAGACATTTTTTGTAAAGTAATCTCCCATTGTATAAACATTTCGATTCTTTAATATTTCAAAATTATTGATTTTTGTTATTTTATTGGTACCGAAAGTAGTACCGAAAACATTCCGTTTTAATAGTTAAATATTTCAAACACTTTCATGTGCTTGATCATTTGAAGAATATGATTATATTATATATGAATTTTAATGATTCTGAAAATATCCACGGCCGTATTTTTTCGATTGCAGTTGATTCAAATTAGTTCCTTCTGTTTTGAGAAGATGCACGAAACTCCTATCAAATAGATTTACTTTAAAATATAACCATTTAATTTCACAACTAAACATGTAATACATTTATGTTAAACGATTTGGATTTATGAGAATATCGATTTATGTGTCTAAATTATTTTTATACTGAAAAAGCGATGCAAATAATTTATCAAAATGTGGAAGTGTGTTGTGCGAGTGACTTACGCTTAATATAAAATACAACGATTATTAATAAAAAAATAATAATCTGGACTAAAATATATTAACAAAAAAATTTATATTTAATTTTTTGATACCGAAAGTTGCAAGAAATATCTTTTTTGTTATTACTTAATATAGTAAATAAAAAAATAAAATAAAAAAATATTTATTAATCAATTTTAATGTATAGTTTTGGCTGTGAGTATTTTAAATTTACACTTCCGATGGATTTTGTATATTCGCAAGTTTTTTCACATGATCTTAAAAGATTAGGAGATGATATTTAGGATATGCTTGAAGAAATTGTGTAATATTAAATTCAATAAATTTCATTTTAGTTGATTTCAAAGGGAGTTTGTGTACTGCGTAATTTTTTCATTTAAAAATATGTATAGGGAATAATAAATAGAAAAGTAAATGATAGTATCATTTATGTTTGTTTTTGACTTCAGTGGATTTTCTGTCTTTGAGAATTTTTTAGTTTTTATCACAGCAAGAAAATATCTTCTACTCGGAGGAGGGTTTATTTTTAGTCTTTTCGTAATCTTGATTTCATTGATCGATCCGCTATTTCTTCTTCGAGGGAAGCGCATACTTTTTTCTGCTCAGAAGGGGATTAGTACAGGGCTTTTAACGAAGTTGACAATTCTCTCAATGTTTAGAATAAACCATACAAACAAAATCAAATGAGCTTTAAAAGACAGAAATAGAAAGTTCAACCTTATGAGTGTGCGAGTCCTTCCTCTCGTATAAAAAACCGCGAATTATTTGATTTGGATTATCTATCTGATAAAATTGATAGACAATCAAGTTATATGTCCTTATAAGACGACCCGTGACAGCATCAAATATCCCCACTTGTCAAAATCATGGTTGGACAATGATTTTAATATACAAATTAAATTGCGATATTATGTTGATGTGTAAAAATAGTTGCTTCTTTTATGAAGAAACAGTATTATATTTTCGTAAAGAGTTTTATACAATGCGTAAATTGGAGTCTTTTGATTTTACAAAATAGGGACAATACATGAATAATCAAATAAAATGGTTAGATTCAAGGTGGCCATCACCAAGGGGTCAGGGGAAATCGGATGTGTGTTTTGGTGGTGCGCTCTGCTATTTTTAAAATAAATTAATTATATGCTAGAGATGTAATTGTTTATAAAAATATAGTTTTACAGAAAAGCACCTTTTTAAAACAACCAGGCGGGCTACGGCCATTATATTGTGTTGAACTGTAACAATATAATTTAAACCTACGGTAGAAGGTTGTTAGCTCAATGTTTAAGAACTTGAGGGCAACCTCCGCCCTGTAGGTACAATATGAAAAGCACAAAATAATTTTTTTTGACATAGTCATCATAAAAAACTGTAATAGTTGACGACATAATTTTATATGCATTGAATAACACCGTCGTAACTATATCAGTATTTCAAATTTCACGCTGATATCTTTTATAGATCTTTAGTTTTAGACTATCAAAAATCACCATGTATTCTTCCGATTTTGATAATTCCTTGGCAATATACATTAGAAATGGGCTGAATTTTAATAAAATGAATTAAAACAACAAAATTGTGATATTATTGTTAGCCAAAATGTCAAAAAGTGTGTTAGCTCATACCACAAAAGAAATGATATACCATAAATTGTGTATCTCAATTAGTTTTGTAAGAGCTAACACAATTTATGGTATATCATTTC
This sequence comes from Vannuccia rotundouncinata, assembly GCA_034780395.1. Taxonomy (NCBI): domain Eukaryota; kingdom Metazoa; phylum Platyhelminthes; order Proseriata; family Coelogynoporidae; genus Vannuccia; species Vannuccia rotundouncinata. The sequence goes on along the minus strand of JAUZNC010057399.1, from coordinate 6,306 downwards.
TTTTGTGGTATGAGCTAACACATTTTTTGACATTTTGGCTCATAATATAATAGTGAACTCCAGAGCAATGCAATTCATATAATAGTATGACTTTTAAAGAACCACACAATTAGATAGAAAGAATTATTATAAAACTAAATTCTCATTATCAGACTCTCTTGATTGACCTCAATGACATCCACTGTTTCATATTAAATCTTCTGTTCGTGTCTAGAATATAATTGATCAATCTTCAAGTAAACCTTTTTAACAACTATTTCTTAAAGTTTGATTTCAACTGGAATGGAAACAGATTGCATAAACTTCACTATCTGAATGTAATTTATATAAATGTATATACAATCCAAATATGTATAACTAGTCAGAGTTGAAATATTACTTATATAACTTATCAATGGAAAATATTTCCTAGATTAATAGATCTTTAGATCTATGAAATGTGTGAAAAATAAAGCATCTATGCATTTTTTTCTGTATATAGTTTAAATGTTTTATTAAACATTATACTATAGGATAAAACATATAAATCTCTATTTGAAGTGTTAAACCAGAGTCAGATAATAATTTTATATTTCAACGATAAAACATATACTTCTGTTCAGGATATAAGCATCAATATTGAGGAAGTATTATATATACTGAAGTTCAGTGCAGAAATTTAATCTAACTGCTTTGAATAAATGTCAGAAAGATAAAATCCATTTAGTTTGCAAACATTCGTGCATCGTACAATATGACTTTGAATATTACAAATAATATAGGTCAGTCTTAATATCATAGGTATAGGGGATTTAGTGTTGGCATTTAGAGTCTGCAGGTAAAAGCAATAAAGAACCATCAATTGTAACTAAAAATAAGTTTCAAAATAAACGGGTCCGTATGTTTTCTGGAGCAGCATTTGAATTATAAGAAATAAAATAAAAAAACACAGGTTGATAAAAAGAGAATATTTTTACGAATTTTCAGAAGAAGACTTTTCTTCGTGAAAATATACTATTTTTAGCAGTTTGTGTTTTTTATATTTTATTTAATATTTTATTTCTTAAATATTAGTTTTTTAGACCCTTCTAATATAACGTGAAATAGTTTAGACGACAGCCAATAGGAATTATATTTACTCGAAAATATTATTTAAAAATTGAAATGAAATATGTCTTTTGTATAAGTTATATAATATCTATAGTGTATAGATTATGATGTTTAGAACAGATAATACATTTGTGAAATTAATTATTAGTGGAATATCTAGGATTTTAAATGTCAGGAAAAATGCAGACTAAACGCGGAAAATTTGAAGAAACTGCTTTAAGTAAACATGTATTAAGATAAATGTAACAAACTAAATAATTTGAAAAAAGTTTATTTCTATTTTCTTCACATTGTAGTAGACAAATATAAACAACATTCTTTAAACATTTGAAAACTTTTTATATCATTTCAAAATGAGGTTTCAACTATTGAATTAAGTTTATACAATTTGACAGATGAAAACGAGATTATAATGAAATACTTATATTGAAAGTTTCATTAAAATGTAAAAAATTTAATTTAAAAATGATTACTTTTCACACTAAATCTCTCTTTTAATTATTTAAGATAACATACAAACTACAGATGTCGGAATCATGAAAAAAGATTTCTACATTCGCTAAAATAAAAAGATTAATATTAAAATATATACAAATCTCTTCAGAAAAGCCGACATATTTATAAGATAGTATATGTGTACCAGCTGAGTATGTTTTGCCACTATATTTAGCAAATAGTAGGATTTATGGTGCTTATATTAGGTTGGAAATGTCCCTGGACTAAATCAATATAGGAGGAAATAAAAGAATTTTTTAATCTTTAGTTGGTGTATTATTCATTGTAACGAAACTGATCTACAAATAATCAATATCAAGTTAGTTTTAGGAAATCGAAAAATTCTATCAACTTCAAAAGTTGGAAAGTTTCAATGCGTATATTCTTTCTCCTAGCGTGTCATTACCTACTTATAAATGTAATGTAATTATATAGTAAGAAATATATTCTTAGGCTACATTTGGTCACCATCAAAAGTTATCCGGTTAATCCATATTTCCCATAATTGTAAATATTCTTTAAACATAATTTAATTTAATCAATTTAAACGTATAGCAAGTATATTAAAAGTACATTTTACATAAAAAATGATATGAAAAAGTCTATTAATACATATTATATCATATCACTGATATCATATCAGTTATGGCAAAAAGTAGGTACACTTAAGAGAATTCCAAAAGCTATGTTACTAAAAATGATCATTACAGATTTAATAAAAAAAGATCCTGTCTTTTAACGAGAATTTTACACTTTTCAAACGTTACATTTCATTACATATAAGTATAAAAGAAAAAGCTGCACAACCGTCAGTGACTAATTTAGTCTATATTTAGTCTATAGCTTCAAACGGTTTTGCTAAGGTTGTCTTGGAAACGAAACTTTAATTCTGGTAGGAAATTGTAACAAAATATTTTTTTGCTTTATAGAACAATTCTCATAGGATATATGTAGGGATTTATGTATAGGATAAGAAAAATTCATTCCATTAATCTTTAAAAAATCTTGAAAATATTTATTTTAAATGTATAAAAAGTATTATTGTAGGTAGGAATTTCACATTCAGACGCATTTAATATAACAAAAACAAATGTTTTTATTTGTCTTTAGCGACAAATGGGATTTTATGTATTATGTATTACAGTTTACAATGAAAAAATGCTTTTTACCAATCAGGTTTTCACGGAAGTTCTTACCTTTATGTTCTCTGAATTAGTTAGCAGCACATGGCCTTTGAGACATTCCCCTGCATACCAGTGTTCCTTATCAAGAATAATGTCTAGCTTTTCCATAAAATCCATACTGTTTTAATAAACTGTAGACGGTCAGTAAATTAGTTACGGCCAACTGTTTACACGCGCATAAACAAAGGAGATTGTTATCTTAATCTTGAATCAAAAACAAACTATTCGTATTCTGGACAATCGGTCGATACTTCTGATATTAACTGTTCTGTTAGATTCAAGTGAGGCAGACAGAAGCAAGACGTTTCTACATTGATCCAGGACTTCGACTATCACCTCAACACCAAATTGCTCCCCAAGCCGCCTGATTTATATGACGCCAAATCCTACAATATAGTTTTAACCAGCTAGAATTCAGCTAGATCAACTTATAATCTGTTAGAAATAACAGGAGGATTTTAATTGGTTACCCTCAAAGGATAAGGAAGGGGAATTACAGAAAAAATGAGACGAAAATAAGTTAGCGAGAAAGATACAGTCGCATTCGGAGCTAAATTCAGGAGTTATGATCAACGGTATTGATTCGTGAAAGAGGGAAGTTCTACTGTCAGTGGCGAGCATGTAAACAATGTAAACCTAGTTTCTAAGACGACTTAGAAAAAGTGGCAGAGAATTATTCCCGATTGTAAAACAGCAACCCTTGTCAACGCCAAGCCAAATTTATAATATTTACCAATATCTGACAATGAGTCAAATTCAATTCCTCTCTTTCTAAAGAGAATTATGAAGAGAAAGTGGAAAACATAATAAAGATGGAATATGCATAAAAAATAATTTTCAGCTATTATATAAGTGACAATGTCCAAAATTGTTTTATCGGTTTTGATTTGAGTAGATTAAATTTGTAAGATTAAGGTCTAGCTCAAATGAGTTATCGCGCGGGAGGGGGATTGGGGGGTTGAGGGGTTGTGACTTTAAATGGTTGGAGTGTTGGGAGTAGTAAGAGAAACAGTGATCTGCAACATGACGTCATCAAATTGAAAATAGATCACCCCCCCCCCCCAACCCCAAAAACATTTTTTTGCTAACACCACCACCCACCAACCAATAAATTTTTAGCCAAACCCCCCCCAATAAATTAGAAAATTTAGCCAGCCCCCCCCCCTCCATTAAAAAGTATAAATACAGAACGATTTGTCGTAAATTTAGTATCTTTGGAATTCTCGACGAGGCAACACCGTTTCTATCTGCATTCTCTTACAATGTTTTCTAACACGATATTATGATGAATAGAAGGATTATTTCTGCCAACGACGTTGTTCTCGATTTAGACTTACTTTAAACTTCAAAGCTGGGAATAATGATGATTCTCTGTACAACATATCAGATGGAAAATCAAAGACTGTATTTATCAAATCGAACCCGTTTTCTCGCTTTTACGGTCAATGGACTGCGAAGGACAAAGTCTTGCCAATCAATCGAGCCGATGACGAACAACTATACCAAGCGGTGGTTCACTGTGAGGACCTGGCCAGGCAAGCGCTGAGACGACTAAAGCCCGATCTAAAAGAGGGTACAATAATTCGTCCAACCTATGGAATGAAGGCGGATCAAACTGCTTGGCTTAAGCTAGCCAACGACTTTTCGGTGTTTACATGGGATCATGGTAAGAGCAAAGTGGACCTTGGAGAACTTGGTTGGGGCGAATTGCAAGTTATTCTGAATGCTGCGAACATTTTTGAAGGACAGCATGGAAAAACAGACTATAGATACAGTGTATTGTTTCGTATTACACAAATTCGATTTTAAAGAACCACTCGGGAAAGTGAATATCTATTCGATGAGAAGGATTCTGCTGATCTGGGTACCACTACAGACAACCCGGCCTCAACTACGGAGACATATGTCTCACCTGTCAAGAAACGCAAGAAGACTTGTGCTAAACAAGCAAAAGCAGACGAGTAGGTAATCATACTAATATTTTATTATATATTAAGAATACATCTGTTTAAGTATTTTTTATATTATTCATTTCAGTGCAAACTGTGATGAAGATCATCATTTGTGTCTTGGAGGATGTGGGCAGTTAATTAATATTGATAGACAGTTATGTTTTAAAACATTTTGCCCAACCTATTTTTAATTCTTCTTAAAACTGTTTCTATTTAATGATGATTCCTCCATATACTATCATATATTACATTATTCAACTTCTTCTATTGATTAAAATATTATTATTATTATTATTATTATATCAAGAATATACATTGTTTATTTTAAGTCAGACTTTTTTTATATTATTTATACAGTATATTGGGTTAATTAACTGTCTCAAGTTTGTGTCAACAAAAATTTACCGAACAATTGTCTTATCTTACAGGTGTACTATTATATAAGTTCAACCAATAATATGAGACCAATATCTTTTGAATTTAGATAATCAACTATTTATTTTACTATTATATATGCTTAATAATAATTTGTGAATTTATTTCAATAAATTAAATATTATATTTAATATATATTATTAATTAAAATAATATAAATTTATAAGAATAAACGATTAAAATGTAATAGACAATTTATTATAGTTTTTAATTAATATATTTACAGAAATAAATTAACCAATTAAATGATTCCAAGATTTTACATCGAGTTTTGATCACATTTGTTCACATCGTTGTGTGGTTTGGTTTTCTGTTGCTAATTATTACTTTCACCATTCCTAATAAATCGTTTGGAAAATTGCAATTCAGAGATAAAAAAGGTAAGTTTTTGGTTTTTAAATTATAATAGCAACGTTCGTTAATTTATATAAGGGGTTTGCGAAATATAGAAGCAATTTTGTATCAAGCATAAAAATTCGGTTTTATAAGTTTATTCTTGCTAAATACAAATTTTTACATTAATAGTTTTATAACGTGATTGTAATATTGCGATGGAATCTGAGGAAAAGAAGAAAAATAAACTGTTAATTTTATCAAGTAAAAGCTGAACAATTTTTATATAATATATTTTATTATTTAATTTGATGTTGTGAATTATTTTATATTTCTTTGTGATGGTGAGTTCGTGAACTATGATTAACCTTTTTGAGAGAATAAGTTTTACGTAATATTTAGATGACTGGGCGATGTCAACAAAGACCGTTGGTCACAACTAAAGATTTTAAGATAAGAGCTTTTGGTGTGGTAGATGTGATTTGTGGCTCGCTGTGATGGAAATGAGGATTGGAGTGTGTGCTTTTTGAGAGGATATGGATGGAGTTGAAATAGGGGTACAGTCGAAATGGGGGCGCATGTGTGATTAAAGAGATATGCCGCTTTTAAATTAGTGTGCATAATGGTCGAGGTTATATAGTTGTTTTAAATTAGTATGCATAATGGTCGAGGTGATATAGTTGTAATAGGGAACCTTTGTTGAATTTTGAGAGGTGTTCGTTCTGGGGAAGGGTGACTTTATTTGACGTATTAAACCTTTTCTGCCGATTTCTCTGCGGATTTCTCTGCCGATTTTCTCTGCCGATTTTGAATTTTAT
>JAUZNC010057398.1:0-12849 GCA_034780395.1 Vannuccia rotundouncinata | reverse complement strand
TTTTCTCTACCAATCTTCATGTACCTACTTTTTAGCGCTTTGAGAAGCTTCATGCTTTAAAGCGCTTTATAAATATATATATTTTTATTATTATTTTATTATATGGCACCAGATACCCAACATATATTCAGAAAACACTTTTGTTTTGGGCTTTCAGAGGCAATAAGCAAGCGGAATGGTTCTGTGGCATTATAATGCGTGCATCGAAAAGTGGAACACTTGTACACTCCTTAATCATGCAGCGGACACAGTAAATACAACCCCGACAAGATAATTCAATGAGAACCCAACCTTTTGCGATATACACCCTGGATTCTATGATAACACCAATGTTGCACAATTAAAAAAAATGATTTACTTACGGTCGTCTCGACCTGGTAAATTAGGCCATCCACCTGGTATAATCAGGCTATTCCACATGAAACGGCTAATAATGTAACTTATGGACGAGAAGGTGGGGCACGATGCTGCTTAGTTTGAGGGACTTGACGTTCCTCGGTCTTGCCGTGGACTTGATGCTCCTCACTGCTGGGGACCTCATACTCCTCCTTCCTTGGGATCTGAGGCTCCTCGCTCCTAGGAATATCTTCTTTTTCAGTTCCGGGGTCCTCATGGTTCTCGGACTTGGGGACCTCTCGCCGTGACTCTGAAAATTTAAAAAACGAAAATTAAGCATGGACATGAAATTAACATTGAATTGATCTGACGAAGAAACAATTTTTTGATAGACTTTTAATTTCTTAGAGCATCAAACTGTTTCAGCTGAAAACTGTTGAAACAAATTCAATTACAACTAACAAAACATAAAACTGAATTGGACTTACTACTTCTTGGCTTAAACGAGGCTGAAAATATAGACGAATGAAAATTAAGATTGAGTAGATATTAGTTTTCTGAAAATGAACTCATCAATTATGAAATTAGTAACTTGGTTTATCAAAACATACATGCAAAAAATATTTACACGTCTTAAAGTAGCGGAAGAATTTAGGTCTTCGTCGTTGATCAGTCCTCCTTTGCAACCGCTCCCGACTCCCTAAAAAAAACGACAATGAGTTGACGGTTGCCACGTGTACTTTCACCTTGTTAAGTCGAACGCGTGTTCGCAACCTTAGACGACGAATAAACCGAATCAGGTTTACTCGCCTTCCTTGTCTTACATTACCAAGTTGACATTCCTTTACAACGTTGAGAAAATTTAATTTAATAATAAACTCATTGTACACATTTTTAGAAATAATGACTGAAATTGATTTTAAATGAAAACTGTCCCAAATACACTTTATTATATGTATAAATCTGACTAAAGAAACGCAGTCTTTTTTATATTCTTTAAATATATGTAATATTACATAAGTTTGCCAAAAAATATCATATATGATATTGCTGACATATCCGATATATCGACATTTAGCAGCATTGTAATTCGATCTATCTCGGTTCCTTAATACACTATACTTGTAATAGAAATTCCCTATTCGCCTTTTTATATAACCATCAATACTTGCTTCTACTTGAATCAGCAGTTTTTCTTGTATCATTACAAACATTAATTATAGCAACACAAAAGACTTGTGGTATTCAGTTGGCATAATTAACTACTTTTATTTCTTCTTGACTTTGGTAATTTGTATCTCATGCGTGTACATTGAAGAAAAAAGTTAACATTCACTATTTTATTTAATATGTATTATAAACCAAATTAGCTGAAATTTCCATAAATGAAATATTGAAATCCTAGAATATCCAATACTAATAAAAATATTTGATTTAATAGATTTGTTCATTAAAAATTACAAAATTTTGTGTCAAATGAAGAGAATGTCTCGCACTCAGGGACCCTTTCTCATTAATATTCTGATGTAAGAGAAGCCATTGTATATCTATTGGTAATCAAATTATTTACGTTCTAACGTTATAATTCAAAATTACACATACCTAAACCAACTCTCGACCTTGGCATTCGTCAAATACGGGTGTCCTATACCGAGTAGAGCTGGGCTTGCCCAGAGAAAAAAAATTGGCAGCCAGCGTTCTCTAACAAGGAAAAGCGGGCTCAACAGACTGAAAAATCGGTAAAACGGAGAGTTTTTCCGGATGTGATCTGCGTCCACCAACTTCTCCCAAACAATCTCTTATTTCATCTCTTCGTCGTCCGAACCCATATCCGGTAGGCCCCTTCGCCAAATGGCCTCCAAAGACGCTCTAGTAGCAGAAGACATAGTGGAGCTGCCTGCTCCAGCCATCGACCAATCGACCATAGAGTTCCAGATAGCCACTGCTGAATCTAGAAAAGGCTAGATTAGTAGGACCCTTATGTTTCCAATGAACAGGTTCTTGTCCTCTAAGTTTAAAAAAAGGAGACAACTGCTTCGCCACCCAGGAAATAAAATGGCTGCTGCAGATACAAATAATAGTTTTCCTGATGGGTGTGCCAGCTTGCATGCAAAGAAAAGATTCTTCTATGTAATCCTTGATCAAACAGTAGCTAAAGATAAGAAAACTGTTGTGTATGAGGACCCAGGAGAAATCCGCAACGATCACCCTTGGATCTGCGCTATTCAAACGTGAACCTGAAATATGGGGGGAGGGGGGGGGGGAAATCACACTTCGGTTTATCAAAAATATGTTTTCATATTTCGCATTAGATTATTGATTTCCGGCCAATGGGGGGTTGTAAACGTGTTAAAGAAGTAAGGGTTCTTAAAGAATGCACGGGGGCAAAAGGATACATATTTATAAGAGCAAATTTACAAAATTAGAAAGACGATGAAAAGAATCTACAAAATAAAGCAATTTATATAAATTATAGATATTTTAATGATTATTTCATAATTTATGCCAAAATTACGGGCAATTATACTTATTTATAACTTATTATAAATATTAAAAAATATACTGAACTACTATACAAAATGTGACAATTATTTTAATGTTATATAAAACATTTTATCAGTAAACACCAAATAATGTAATTTACAATTATTCATAATAATTTAATGGAATATGTAAGCATTATCTTCGTTTTATAATTATTTTGTTCCTCTCTTTGAGATATGGTATCCAAAATCATGGAAGAAGTTGCAAGATGCTACCTGTATTTCAGACCAACATAAAAAGAATGAAAAAATTAGATACCATCTAATATTTAGTAGGAATTTGAAATATTAGTTGAATTTAAAAAAATATGATTAAATGTCTAACCTTTCATGTATGCAACCGATATCACACACATCAATCACTGCATCATGTGTCGACATGCGATCCCCTTACTACAGAGTGTATCACAGGAACAAGAAGTCGTGGTGACATGGAAAGTGTTTTTTCTTCTTGTAAAGATAATCTTCCATCGACTGGCATAACACTTGCTCGCTTTACGTTCTCATCAAACAAGGCATGATTTGATGTTAACTGACGAACCTAGTAAAAATGGATATATATTATATTACTATACCGGGTGTCCCAATACGAACCCATCATCAAATAAATATATTTTTTTTAAATCCAAAAATAAAATATTTAATTAAATATATAGGTATTGCAATTTATGAAATCAATGTTATTGCTTTCTATGAATATGTACAGAATAAAAATATTTAATTAATTTTTACTTTGACATTGTAATAATGTTAAACAACTGCAGAGCGAGTTTTCATTGTAAAAAAGTTTTATCAAACGGATAATTGCAGTGAAGTAGCTAGATAATTTAAAACAATACAGGCAATCAGTACCTGTTTTAATTCATAAGTTTGAAGAAACCGATAGTATTGTTGAAATAAAGTTTGAGCGTGAAAAACGTAGTCGCAATGAAGAAAATTTTACTGCTGTTGTATGAAATTTGGAAAATGGAAGATTTCTTCATATAAGATAATTTCTTCATATGAAAAGCAGCAGAAAAATTTGATATATCTAAGTCATCTGACCATCGCATTCTCAAGAAAGATTTAGGACTAAATTCTTATCATTATTCCTTACATCAACAGCTCAGGGAGGATGACCCTGATCGAAGAGTACATTTTTGTGAAGAAATTATTGAATTGATTCACAAAGATAGATGATTATTAGATCGAATTGTCTGGACGAATAAAGCAAAGTTTCGATTAGATGGTGTTGTAAATCGTCACAACTCTGTTTATTAGTCTGAGCATAATGAGCATCTTTTGCAAACAAAATCAATGGACCAAAGAGGAAACACAGTATGGGCTGGCATTTCTACAAATGGAGTAACTAATCCATTTTTCTTTGATGAAACAGTAAAATTATTGGTGAAAGATATTTAGCCATGTTAAAAGAATTGATCACTGAATGTGTTCCACGAAGGGGTATCTTGAGGCATAAGATGGTGCTCCTGCTCACATTTCTCGACCAGTTGTGAAATATTTGAATGCTACATTGTTAAAAAGATGGATTGGTTGAAGGGGCAATTTCCTGGAACGGCCAGCTCGATTACCAGACCTGACCCCCTGTGATTTTTTTCTTTGGTAGAACCTGAAGAATATTGTATATAAAACATCCTCCTGTAACACTTGCTGATCTCAGAACTCGAATTATTGATGACTTTAGAATGGTGACGGAGACAAAGTGTAGAAATGCATTTGGAGAAGCAGTTAAAGAAAGATTACATTTTTGTGTAAGTGAAACAGAGAATCATATGGAAAATAAACTGTAAATTAGTAATCCTGTACAACTACTTCTTCAAAGTACAATTGGTTTCATAGGAAAATATCTCTGTATTTTATTGGATTTAAAAAGTTTTATTTTATTTGATGAGTTCATATTAGGACACCTGGTATATACTATTATGTCTATACGGATATAAATAAAATAAAGCATTTAATGCGAAAATTATTATTATGATAAAATCGAAGATATATTTCTTACCAGATTTCATTGTCTTATAAGACCACCCCCTTTGCCCTGTTTTTTGTTCTCTGTACTCGGTTTCATTTGTTCAAAATGTTTACAGTGTTTTAATGTTTTAAAATGTCATCGTGAGTAGACATTATCATCATCGGAATTGACAAGGAAATCCGCAGATACGTTCTTATTCTATGCACCAACCTAAAATAGATGAAATAAATTAAATACAACAATTAATTTTAAGTGTAAATTATTTTGAAATTATGCATAATTTTACTTTGGCAACTCCAGTTAATGTACAACAATGACTTAACGTACATAGTACAAATTTAATAATAATATCAGTTTTCGTTGAATGTGTACATTATTTTATTTATTTTGTATAATTGACTCAGAATTGTGAATGCGCGCAACCTAGTAGAACGTATCTATTTATTAAAAGATAAGTATAAATTATTAAATTAAATTGTTCTCCAATTTTCTTAAAAAATACACTAAAAATACTTCCACATGATATCAGTACATATATATTATACTAAGTACTGACAAATTTACAGTAGACAAATATAAATAAGAATACAATTATTATATTAAAATGAAACAATTATGTTTAAAATATCAAAAAAATAACTTTACTAATATTGCAAATTCTAAATGTTCTTTCTGTTGAAAATGCAAGTAAGAAATAAAAATAAATAGAAGTTTAGGTACATATTGAAATAAAATTATTTTATTAATTATGGTTTCAAAGAAAGAATTAAATTATTTTGTTTGATGCATCATATAATTAATCATTTTGAATTACTATATATAATATATTTCTTTATTGTATCGGGCTTTGGTTTTCCAAATAATGTTTGATTAAAATATACGTTAGTGTTAATATGATTATAATTTTATAGCTGCATCATGGCTGCTATGAATGGTTTAATACTCTGGTTTCTGTTATTTGTAGTATTCAACGACATATAGTATTTTGTATTTATAGTCTAGTAAGTCTGTATAAATGAATTCTCCGACATGCCTTTTAAGTGTGTGCATTTTTGATCGCTTTTCTGATAAAAGTAAAGCTAATTGATAAATACATGTTTCTTTTAGATTTATGGATTAACAGATATGACTAATTATTAGTTACATATTAATTAATATATGACATCCATTTCAATTTTGTGTGTGCATCAGAAAAATAGAACGGAACATGACCGAAAACAATATTATTTACAGAACGTGGGGACACATGCTTTGAATACTCATGATGTACTAATGATCTACTAACCGGTTTCCAAATGGATGAGTATGCGTGATATCCACTTCTACTTCCATATCTACTTCTTCATTTGCAAAAAATACTAACCTGCTATTAATTCAATCAATATTGAATTTGAATTGTGAAGGTTATTGACTAATCGCAAAATCAAAATTTAATATTAGCTCTAGATTTTAAAAACATATATTAGAAATTTCAAAATAAATATTGCTTAAATATTAAAAAAATAACTTTATGAAAGAGAAAAATTACATTTTTAACATACGAAACTCTTTAGTGGAGGAATATCTCAAAAACGGGGCAATAAGTCTGCCGAATTTTTTCTCTAGTCCAAGTTAGATCATCTCATAATTAAGTTTAGAGATAAAGTAAAGAGCTGGGGAATTCTCACAATAAAGAAGAATAAAAAACACAACCTTTCAAAGAAGGGCTAATTAAAGCAACTAATGTCATCATCATCGATATCGCCAAGAAATGCTTCGACAGTAGATATTCACAAGACATTTGAATCAAGATTGTCTACAGGTAAATAATGAAACTGATTTTTTATAAAATTATTGTATTTATTCATAAAATTCCGATTGAATACACTATCTTATTATATAAAATTAACCCTGGTAACTATTAAATAAATAGCTTGTTAGTTTATGTTCTTGATTATTATAACAACTTAATAAGCTTGTAGTATTGTAGTATATTGTAGTATAATTTAAAAAAATTCTTATTTTTGGAGAAAATATCTATATAATATACCTCAAATCAAGTATGTCTAAAACCATCATCAGTTTAAAATCATAAAAGTTTGTATTTATTTAATTAGTAAATAAATGTTGTTCCCCCATTTTATATTTCTTCGTGCTAAAGAAGGACACATGAGTAATTCAACTGTTGTACAGGACAAAGCACGAGCAAATACTTGCAAAGCCTTCATCAATATTCACTCCAGTATTCTACAAATTGCGAACTGGAGAATGGTTTTCATTTCTCTTCTCAAATGTTAATAATACTGATTCTGTCAAACCAGATCTTCCTCCCAACAAGTGACACAATCTTTGATGCATGTCTTATACTCAATACATTATCTATTATACCCATTGTTCATATTGATACAAATCCAAATCTATATAGTGAGGCACATGCCTTTATATTTGGTTATGTAATTCGACGTTTTATTGTTTGTAGTTCATGTAAATCTTCATTAACTTAAAAAACTCCCACTTCTTTCATTACTGAAAAACAATTTAATAACTGTGACCTAGTAGAAAAACTCCAACCAAATAAATAAAGTAGCCCACATTCATAATTTGTTAAAAACACTAGCTAAACACTGAGATGTAAGAAAAATTTTTAAACTATGAATTTATACTTTCTTAATTTGGAAATTTTATTTAATCTTCTATTAGATCCTTTTATTGATTTATTATCAATGTCTGGTTCACTCGAGTAAATGAATCAATGAAAATCCAGAATTTGAAATAAAGTAAAATTTATTATGATCAATATTTTCTTTTGCTTATTAGATTTACTGGGGTTACGTCACTGAGACTAAGTGAATAATAGCTGAGTGAGAATAACTGAGACTAACTGTCTGTCAGAACGAATAACATTGATGTAAAAAATTCAAATATCCAACTCATTGTCAAATTCTCCATTTGAATCAAATGCTAGTGTACCTTCTACACAACACCAAAGAAATCATATTCACTACAAAACAATATAACAACATGCTGAAGTTTTATCCTATTCCAATGACTCCATGTCTTTAGCTGCTGCTCCCTCAAAGACAATAAAGATTGTCGCTGATTCTGAACGCAATGTCGTAACAATAACGTTAGAATAAATTTCTAAGGACAATGAAACATATGTTAAGATGTCAAGATCTTTTACTATTTAAATTCATTGAAATAATTTTTAATTTTTAAATAATGAAGAAAATTATTTCGATCTTGGTAATGTTATCGAACAGGAAATTAATATTTTAGTGCAAAGCAACAAAAATCAGTACAATTTGAAGCAAGATCAGGCTCAAATAAAATTGTTCAACAATGTTCTGCTTGCAAATAATCTACCAAAAAAATACCGAAAATACCTCTGCTTGTTTTAAAGTAAACTTAGAAGTAATTATGGTAATTTCTACTCAACTGTATCTCTTTTCCAAAAGGATTATGAAAATTTGCGAACAGCAATATTGTATGAACGACAAGATACTTCAACCAAACGTTTTGTGCGTCTCTTAGCTTTCTGTTTGTAAAGATCCCTAACTATAATAAAATGTTTTTTTCCAATAACACTGAATCATTAAAAAAATTTTCCATAGTGGTTTTGTGGCAGAAATTTTGGAAAAGAATTCCATAGGCAGTATCATGAAAGACATCACAGTGTGAATGCAAAACTATCGCAGATATATACAAACCATTGCGTTCGTGTTACAACTTCGAATTTGAGTAGAAGAAATATTAAGCGTATCTGGTCATCAAACTGACAGCAGCCTTCAAAGATACGTCAGAAAATTACATGATTGTGAATAGAGTAATATGTCCTATGATTTAAGAAATTTTTAGAGGATAAACATTTTTCTACGCATATTGATATAATGCCAGTTAACAACCTTTCTCAGTATTTGCGCTATTACTATCATTCTTTACGAACCAAAGAAGGATTTTACTATTACCCGAACAATCTTATCGGTATAAAGGCGGCCATTCAAAAGTACATGACATGTCCTACTGTTAACAGAGAAATCAGAATTATTTCTAAAAAAGAATTTTTTCGCGCTAATGGAACTCTTAAAATGATGATAGGTTTATGATAAAAATGGTCAAAAAACAAAAGGTAGTTTTGATGCCATTCAACCAAATGACATTCTTTTGTTTAATGAATATTTTGATGCATCAACTCCTATTAAATTACAGCAAGAAAGTCAGAAGTCAGAAAGCAAGACGGCTCGCGTTATCCTCGAAATTCTTTAATATCTTTAGTAGCTGGTTTGAACGCATATTTGGAACGAATTATGGTTAATTATGGACCGGTCAGAGAAAGGAGCTCGTGTTTATAAAAGAACACATCAAGTGCACCATCACTTAGTTATTGACAAAAAGTCCCACGGAACGTATTCTAAGTCTTCTATGCAGTCGAATAGTGGTGGAAACACTTTTAAATTCCATTTCCATACTGGATACAATGTTGTAATTCACACAAGTCTAATGATAAAAAGTGATTACATTGAAAAATGTATTGTGACTGTCGTTTACTTATTAAAGAACATTTGGTCAATTTTGGTTTGCAAACATTGTTTATCAAACATAATTTTTGTGTTATTATTACAGTCATCTACTTATTAAATTTGCTTGGTTATATGGATTTTTTAGCGAAATAATAACCTAAAACTCAGAAGATTATGCTTCTATTTAAGAAACCTCAAGGGAATATAATAACCATGAAACAATGGATATCTGATATATATGATAATGAGAGATCTCAGTGGGTCATGGTTTGTAAACGCTTGCTAATAAACCTATTGATTTTGAAATGTATGAAAAAATCTATAGGACAATAAATCTATATGAACAAATCATAACACACTGACAGCTCTCATTATCGTTCTTACCGCTTTGAAATAATATAATTTAATATGGAGAATGTAGATTTGGATTTAATTGTTTGGGATGATTTATTAAATATGATGGATATGGACTACACTAACAGCTCACGATTTGCCTCTATTAACACGATTAAGAAAACATTATTACTAGATTCAGCCATACCAAGAAACACCAAGAAAAGAAACAAATGGGCAACAAAAATATTCACAGATTGGAATAATTAGCGAAAAAATTATGTACGGAAAAAGGTGAAATAAGAGTTCCAACTCATTTTGGAGACTCGTTGACAAACGATGATATTATAACTATGAGCCACTGTCTTTCAGTGATGAGGAAGAGCTCTGGAAGAATGTCCTAGATGGCGATACACCAGAACGTTTATTAAATACTTTATTCTATCTAAATGGTTTTTACTTTGCGCTCAGAGGAGGGAAGAACACAGTGAGCTCACAATCGATCAAATTCAGTTGGGAGAGAGGAATGGACTGGAATGTCTAATATATCGAGACTGTGTGTCAAAAACGAATCAAGGTAGTTTGAAAAACATCCGCTCTATTCCAAAAGAAGTAGTCCATTTTGCAACTATTAACGAGCCAAATAGATTTCCCTACGCTTTATATAAAAAATTCCTCGAAGTCCGACCACCTTGGAAAAATCAATTTTATTTAAAACCAGTGAGTAATGAGAATGTATCAAACAATTATTGGTATACATTCCGGCCGAAAGGGAAATATTTGCTATCAAAAATGGTTCAATCCGTGTGCGTCAAAGCGGGAATATTTTCCCATAAAACGAACCACATGCGCCACACGCCAGTCTGAATCTGAAATTGACGAACAACTCATTATAGAATGAACCGGCCATCGAAGTGTGTCAAGAGTACGATGCTATAAGAAAAGTTCTAATGTACTTGCCGCCAAATGTTCTGCCGTTTTGGGAAATACATCATTTATTCAGTACATCGAAAACATCGGACAAATTCAAAGTTTAGCCAAACAGTTATTTGTAATTTCAATTTCGCAATAGACTTTTATATAGATATGTTATATCGCTGGAAGAGAGTCCACTCCACACGACTGAAGCATAGACTGCTGGCTCAGTTTCCTGACGTACGGGCATACACCAAGGGGAGACACATCCTGACGGCATTTGAAGAAAATGTTGGTGCTGCTCTTGCCAAAGCCTGCGAGCTGGACAGTGATAGGGATGAAGTCCATCTTGCCCATGCTGCACAGATTGTTCGGCGTAACATCTTTGGAGAAGCTAGCCAAGCCCTTCACAGGATTCCTTGATGAATTTCAAGAAGAATCTGTGCCACCGTTGCTGCTTGCCCTAGTCAGTATGATCCTAGAGGGATCCAACATCAACAGATAGCAGACACTAGCCCTGCAGCAATTCCCACAACCCAGATACTGAAGTTCAACAGCATTAAACACAAGCAAACACGGGGCCCCAAATCATCCACCAATGTCAGTCACAGTGTTGCACAGAAGACCACACTTCCAGTATACATAGTGATGATACTGCATGCTCATACCACAAGAAGGAACTGGTTGACAGACTGTCACACCTTGGCCTGAGCATCTCCTATGATAGAGTGCTCCATCTCTCCGCACAGATGGCAACAATGTCTGCCAACAACCCTCCGAAGATCCGTGGCAAAGTGTTCACAATTGCCGCTGTTGATAACATAGATCACAACCCCAGTGCAACAAAATTAAAGGACTCCTTCCATGGTACAGCTATCTCCCTCATACAACATCCTTCTTACACTGGTGGAGAAGTGTATCGGAGCATCGTCAATGTTGGAGGATCTGGGGATGCACGATCCAAGACAGTCGCCCTCTTGCCGCACTACTACACTGATATACCCCCTGTCACTAGCAGCGTCAAGAAGTCACCTGTCCCAGCTGCTACAGTGGCATCATTGACCAGAGGAAACTTCAAACGACACACTGATGAAGAATAACAATGGCTAGGCAATGCAAAGCGAGTCCTGGAAGAAAATAATGATACAGTGGGCAATGAGAACAAATCTTGGGCTGCATTTCATGCCAGCCGACAACCACCAGGGGCTCGAGTCATCGCCCCAACGTTGCTGCTTCCACTCTTCCTAGAGAGTGCCCACACGGTGGTCATGATCCGGCACTCAATGGACGTCGTGAAAAATGCTGTGGAACACCTGAATCCGGGACAGACACCTTTCGTGGTCACTTCGATCAGTTTGGTGTTCACAGAGACGAGAAAACATTCCCCAGTTTTAATATTGGTCAACTGTTGTGGAACTAAACTTGTTGGTTCTAGTGTATGTGCGTCTCTCAGGCAGGGATCGTTCATGGTGTACCTCGATGCTCCGACAGAGCTGGTCCTCTGGTTCCACGCACTGGATCATACTCATTATGCTAGGTGGATACCAGTGCACCTGAAGGAAATCGCCAAACTCACCACCAAACTCCCAGATGTAGCCAGGAAATTCAGGGAAGGCCACTTCACCGTTCAGAAAACACAGAGGGTGTTCTCTTCAATATCCGATTGACCAGGCACCTGAGCAGGAGCAGAATAATGCATGCATCAAAGGAGACGGTGGAGCAGTTGGGCTCACTAACAATCCTAGTGCCCTACGTCGCTGGATTGTTGCGGAACCAGAAATTGCTAGCGTGATCTCAGAAAATACATGATCTGAACCAACACTCGAGAGGGCAGACAGCAGACACTCGTCATCATGTTCAGAGGCCAAGTATACAAGCCTCATTTGTGAAAGATGTGCTCTCTCTCGTCGGTGTCATACAGGAGATGGGCAACCCATTCGAGGAGTGTCAGGATTTACTTAAACTGGACACAATGAGATTGCAGGTCCTGCTGCCTTAGAGACCGTGATGAATGTCAAGAGGATTGGCCAAGAGAAGTTTGAGGCTTTCGGCAGAAAGGGTCTGTTGGACAGAACAAAGGAATTGGACAACCCCATTCCTCGTAATAAGCTGAAGGTGTTTGAACTATTATGTAATAGACTATTCGTGTATACATATATTTTTAAGCTACTGATTCTAATGCTTTTGTATCAACCTATTGATTAATTAGTAGTATTCATGCTTATTCATTATTTACGTCATACTAACTTAG
>JAUZNC010057396.1:0-12854 GCA_034780395.1 Vannuccia rotundouncinata | reverse complement strand
GAGACAACACAACTGTTCTGTAGCTCTGGTGTGTATTGAAGAGACAACACAACTGTTCTGTAGCTCTGGTGTGTATTAAAGAGACAACAGAACTGTTCTGTAGCTCTGGTTTGTATTGAAGAGACAACAGAACTGTTCTGTAACTTATAATCTGAATAAATTATCAATTAAGTGTAGTCATTTTCACTAGCAGGGTACAACCATAATAATTGTTGTAACCCAATCTTATTTGAGGGTAATCAATGAGAAGTAACAAGAGGATAAGATTGGTCCCATAAATTGTATTGTGACAAAAACTGCAATTTGCAAACATCCGCTAAACAAAACAACGAGTAAGGGAGTTAGATCTATGAAAGCACGGAGTGTGTTCTCATTGATTTGGCCTCTCCGTCCAAGATGTGGGTCACAACTTCTTCGTATGATTGCGGCTGGGAGAAATGAGTCAGATATTCAAATTTTAATGGCGGCTCGTCTGTCGGTGTTAGTGGAGGTTTTATAATTCCGCTAAGCGAAGGCTAAGCTAATTCATTTCCGGAATTATTGATCCACAATCCATAATCATAACTCTTTTATTCCACAAGAAAGTGAGACGACTTACAGACAGCGACGATCTTGAACTGGCGCGTTTGGCGACCTCCATTGTTGTTGACGAGCAGCCTGTAGAAGCCAGTGTCGCTCTCTCGGGCCTTCTTCAAGACAAGATGACGGTCGTAGAGAGCGAAGATCCTGCCGCTGTCCTCTCGTTGAGGGTTCTTGAAGGACGGGATTAGCTCCTGCGATTTATCGTACCACCTGATCATGGGGGCTGGGTTGGGGATGCGGTCCTCGAGAAAGGAGGTTCGTGGGGTCAGGTCTAGGTAGAACCGCAGCATGAAGTCCTGCCCCACCTGGACGATGTAAGGTCGGTCGATTTCCGGCCGTGGGGAGAACTGGGACCGTTCCAATCGATAGTTTTCTGAAATGGTCGAGTGTACAATTGAACAGGCAGTGTTTGGGAGGTGTATTGGGACAGAAAGACAGTTCTGCCGTTAACTGGGAGGGCTGGTTCGTGGTTCGATTATTCATGGTATGCGCTGGTAATGTATCCAAATTTGTCGTTGTTTGCTTAGCTACTATCCGTTAATGAAATAATCGTTCAAGTTGGACCGATTCATTAATTAAATACCTTTAGAATGACTCTTATTCATTTATTGAACTGAGGAGCATCAAAAAATGTCTATAATATATTTGCGGTCTCTATTTATCAGAGGTGGCGAACCAAATAGTCTCAAAGAATAAATATGACTCGCTTACTAGCCAGCTCCACTTCAAAAATGTATTTGACAAAGGTGTTGGGACCAGTCAAAAGTTTCGTACTGCAGAAATACAGATTCACGAGGCTGGGCTTCATTCTGTTAATTACAAGAACACGCTGAGAATCTTCCAGTACAGCTCCGGATGGTAGTTCACTAGAGAGGAGAGGAGAAAAAATAATGAGAGAGAAGGAGAGAGGAGAGGAGAGGAGAGGAGAGGAGAGGAGAGGAGAGGAGAGGAGAGGAGAGAAGTGGAGAGGAGAGGAGAGGAGAGGAGAGGAGAGGAGAGGAGAGGAGAGAAGTGGAGAGGAGAGGAGATGATTGTATGATATAAAATGTAAAACTCTGTAAATGATCTGATAATGGAATGGTTCGAGCATTCACTTACTTAGATAACGACTGACCCAAGGACTTCATGTATTGCCAAATGTAAACGGTGTTGTCGTGATCAGACGACGGACATTTGAGTCGGATTTGTTGGTCTTGTGGAACCTGTTTGAGGAAGGTCTTGTCGTCTATTTGTGTGTCGATCACTTGAGAACCATCTGTAAAGACGAAGCAAAATCCTTTAAACCATTCAGTGGCTTCTTCCTATTCTTTGAAATCCCTCACCAATATGAGACAGAATGAAGGGCGGTCTGCTGTGCAATTTGCCCGCGGCATGGTGAACACTACAATGGAAGCTGCCTCGAGTGAACAACTGGAACCTGAAGACCAGGTCTCCTTGACTGTTGGGCTTCACCTTCAGTGGTAGTTTGCTGCAGAAACAACACGAATAAAGAGTCAGTCAGACAAGTATGGACGCTACAAGAAGGCAGGGAAGAACCTACACTGCGCCGTTGAAGAACCAGGTGATTTTATCAGGGGTCACGGGTGGGTTAGCCTGAGCTGAGCATTTGAGGTGAATAAGGTCGTTGATGCGGATCAAAGACTTGTTGCCGGGTTTAACAAGAACTACATTCACCACGGGCTTCATCCCTGTTGAGTCAATGCAAGATGTCATACAGGTCTCATTAATCCCCAAAAGACAATAGGTCAGGTGTGATAGCGCATAAAGATCAACCAGACTGAAGGTTGAACATTACTAGGTGGAATCATCCCTTCTTATCTAGGTAACAGAAAAAAATGTATACGACAAAACCAGCTTTTGGACACTACAGCCATCTTATAAATTAATTTTTTGAACTAATTTCTTTATCCGAAAGAAGATTCACCTTCGAGAGGAGATATGTACAGCGCTTTCCTGCAATATTTATCTTCAAATTTCAAGACCTATTTCCTATATTTCAACACAAACAGGTCTGTTTACTAAATTAATATGTCGGTAAGATTAAAGGCAGCACAGAAACAAGCCCGATAGTATATATGTAGGTAGTTGAAGCATTGGCCAACCTGCCGACAGCTTATCCCTTTAAGAATCATTTTAAAATGTCGTTAAAATAGCTCCATCAGGTAGAGGGAGAAGCTTTCATTTCCAATATTGTTTTTATAAATGGTACGGATTTATCCCTTACGAAGAACACCCAAAAATCATTACAAACAACCCTTCTAGTAGTGCGAAAATAGTTACAAATTATGCATCATTTGATATGCCAAATAAATTGGGGAATTATGCCGAAAAGATACATTTTGAAACATCTGTAGCCATCAATATTTTGCCCGCAGAAGTTTCAATTAATTTAGATTTAGAAGAAGCGGTTAGCACTCACAAAAGACCGTCACTTGAGCGGATGTACTGCGGCTGATGTAGGTAGAGGAAGAATTTCGCGCCAAACACTGATAGGTTCCTTCGTCAAGATCCCGGTCTGCGTTGGTTAACTGGAGGTTGCTGCCAGCTTCGAGTTCATAGCGACCCTTGATGGGGATGTGAATGGAGTTACGCTCCCACGAATATTTGATAAATCTTGTCGGGGTGACGGTGCAGAGGAGTCGAATGGGTTTGCCTTCTTCCACGTCCTGCCTCTTGGGCTGCTTTGTGAAGTAGAAGCTGTCCGTAGAGACTCCTGTTAGGACAATCAAATAATCATTATTACAACATATCTAAAAGGCGAAAGGTTAAAAGGATATTGATTGATATCGTGTTTCTAAATGTGCTCTAAATATAATTCAGAGGTCTCATTTGTAATAATACATTGCTCAAAGCCATACACATAAATCATTGGAATCCATGTAAAGACCCCCCTTGTTCTTTTTATCTTTATTACAAGCAAAAGTGTTCCAGTTTATGGGAACTGAAGCTCTTCAATCGCCGGAAATCTAAATATAATGATTGTGAATTGTAAGATTTTGTGACATGATATAAACACACTCTGCCGTTTTCAGTCTATGCCCACAAATAATATCGCAAATATCAAACGCATAAATCCTGATTTGTGTTCTTGAAAAGCGACATTAAGTTCTTGGTCTGCATAGTCGAGCTATTTACGTCCGCCTACTTGAGATATTCAATTACTTCATAGTGAGTGAGTGAGTGACCTTTGTTGTACGAAAATTGCCTAAAGTGAAACGCCGGGAGTACTAAATATGCCT
Source organism: Vannuccia rotundouncinata (assembly GCA_034780395.1). Taxonomy (NCBI): domain Eukaryota; kingdom Metazoa; phylum Platyhelminthes; order Proseriata; family Coelogynoporidae; genus Vannuccia; species Vannuccia rotundouncinata. The sequence goes on along the minus strand of JAUZNC010057396.1, from coordinate 9,033 downwards.
CTGTGTACCGGAATTCTATCAGTGTAATTTGTGAAAGTAACGATTCTGCGGTTATGAGGGAAAAGATATCATAACCAAAGATATTAATGTATATAGTTTGATAGTAAAATCGACCTCAAGTGCACGTATAAAGGGTTGCTTAGGCGAATCCGTATAACAAATTGGATACAGCAAGGCAAGTCTCACTGTAATAAAAGAAATTGAAAGTTTTTGGAAAATTATTTATACAACATCATGGGTGTTCTACAACCGCAAATCATCATTTCAATCTCACTATTAAATAAATCAAAGACGACAATATGGTGTGAGTTTTAGTTGAATTGGAATAGGAATGCAGTTTGATACAGGGACTGGTCCAGCTTGGGTATAACCACCCCTGCCTCTGCTCGTTTCATGACCAACGAATGCAGAGAACACTCATGATATAAAGCAAATCCATCTTGTCAGAGAATTCATAGGCAACTCTATCGATGGGTTGGTATATAAAGTTAAACCTCAGACAGTTACATTCTTGTTTGATTGTTTTCTTTTCTGAGGTTCAAGTATAAATAAATATTCCGTCATTCCTTCGATTGCTTCGACTATTCCGTCATTCCCATTACTTCAACTATTCCGTCATTCCCATTACTTCAACTATTCCGTCATTCCCATTACTTCAACTATTCAGTCATTCCCATTACTTCAACTATTCCGTCATTCTTATTACTTCAACTATTCCGTCATTCCCATTACTTCGACTATTCCGTCATTCCCATTACTTCGACTATTCCGTCATTCTTATTACTATTAACTATTCCGTCATTCCCACTACTTCAACTATTCTGTCATTCTTATTACTATTAACTATTCCGTCATTCCCATTACTTCAACTATTCCGTCATTCCCATTACTTCAACTATTCATTCAGTCATTCCCATTACTTCAACTATTCATTCCGTCATTCCCATTACTTCAACTATTCATTCCGTCATTCCCATTACTTCAACTATTCATTCAGTCATTCCCATTACTTCGACTATTCCGTCATTCCCATTTCTTCGACTATTCCGTCATTCCCATTACTTCAACTATTCCGTCATTCCCATTACTTCGACTATTCCGTCATTCCCATTACTTCGACTATTCCGTCATTCTCATTACTTCAACTTTTTCGTCATTCCCATTACTTCGTCTATTCCGTCATTCCCATTACTTCAACTATTCCGTCATTCCCATTACTTCGACTATTCCGTCATTCCCATTACTTCAACTATTCAGTCATTCCCATTACTTCAACTTTTTCGTCATTCCCATTACTTCGACTATTCCGTCATTCTTATTACTTCAACTATTCCGTCATTCCCATTACTTCGACTATTCATTCCGTCATCCCCATTACTTCAACTATTCAGTCATTCCCATTACTTCAACTTTTTCGTCATTCCCATTACTTCGACTATTCCGTCATTCTTATTACTTCAACTATTCCGTCATTCCCATTACTTCGACTATTCCGTCATTCCCATTACTTCGACTATTCCGTCATTCCCATTACTTCGACTATTCCGTCATTCTTATTACTTCAACTATTCCGTCATTCCCACTACTTCAACTATATGTGAATAATAACTCCAGTCAATTGAAATAACAGTATTCAAAAGTAATCACATTAAAGGAATAAATGCGAAGCTGTATCTCGATATATTTTTTAATATATAAAGAACTAAAAATCTAAAACAAAAAATTTGTTGCATTGATTATATATATGCTCTGGTTTTTCAACAAAGTATTCCTTTTAATCATATGTCATTATTATATAATATATAATTACCATTTTAGAATGTCATATATTCCTAAATGCACCATCTGCAAATTTTCCGCCGATTCTGTTTATAGAATATTGATTTCCGCATATTAATTTCCTCCCTATTTTTAGACACCATTTAATCAAAATAATCTAAGGAATTAAATATGATTTGTTATTGCAAAACTTTTCTGTTAACTGAATAAGCAACATTATACTTAAAGAACCAACTTATTGTTTCATTAAAAGTTTATACAACGTTTCTAATAATATATGTATAAATATAATTAATTCATTTTGATTCATTTTAATAAACACACTGGTTAAATACTAAATGGATAGAGATATATTTTCTCTCAATTATTATATCCTGAAAAATATCATCATAAATTAGAATAAATTTACATATGTATTCATGCTACCTTATAGATATAGATCGGTTCAAATTAATTATTATTCAAATTATTCAATCAATTCCAATCAAAATAAAACAGATTAATACATTGATTTATAAATCATTTATCTAGACCGGCAAACTGACCAATATTCAATAGTAATAAACGTCAGCGAAAGTATATATCTATATCGATAATCAATACGAAATGCATGGGAGTTATTAATGCATTTCAATTGTATACGGTATATAGGTATTAGTTTCATTTTAAAAAGTGTATTCATATTCAATTAATATATAATGACCAAAAGCCAATTTAAAAATATAATATTGAGTGAATTCCCTCTTTAAAACGAAACTATAATGCCGTATATATAATTGAAATGCGCTCTGGACGTTTTTTTGATTATAGTTTGCCGGTCTAGATAAATAATATATAAGTCAATGGTTTAATAGTAATATTTTTAAAATCAATATTTATGGGAAGCTAATAATGTGGGTGTCTATGGGTTGCTACTATTTCAGTATATAGTATATACGTATACGTACACTATATAAGACCAAAGGGATACACATTTCTTCAAACTATAAATATGGTCATAAATTTCCAAGGAATTTTACTGAACTTATTTTGCGCATATAATAAGTATATATCATTATTTATCCAGTTGCTACAAATATACAATACCTTTTTATTTGAAATACTAGCAAAAAATTGATGCATTCGCAAAATTTTTAGTAAAATAGAAATATGTTAAAAGGCAAATATTTCTAATGCAAATGGGATCGATAAAATACGATTATTAAACAAATAATTTTCTACATGACAATTTTTGAATTTCTTACCAGTTTCTTTATCTCCAATGGTAGAATGGATAAAAATGAAAAAAAATACGGCTGCCTTGTAAAAAAATAGAAAGTTGAACTGACTGCAAAAGTGGCTCATTCTTCCAACATTATATACTTGCAGAAAACACTCCTTTTTATTTCTTCTCAAGCAGAAATCTTTTCAACAATTAAAATATAAGAAATTAATTTGAATGTGCCGTTAATCAATACCGGTAAGTTTTGACTGTTGTATGTTGAGATAAAGCTAGACTGTTGGGTGCCGGTTGCCTTCTGATCCTTCAATGTGCCGAATTATAAGACACAGAGAGAACGAGAGGGTAGATTGGAGTTGTTGTAGCACTTGAAAGGTGAAACCGCGGCGGTCGTTATAAAAGAGAAATGTTGGTAATGTCAGCTTACGACCAATCAGGACGGCAGCTTTACTGTGATAGCGGTAGACACAGAAAGATAGCAGTTAGTACGACACTGCGCTAGGCACAGCAATTCCAGACATCAGAGGCATGGATAACGGTTAGAGGGTGCATTGAAATGAGAGAAGACTCCACCTATATAATAGAGTGTTATCAAGAAGGCTTCAAAGTGGTCTTTTCATAGGACCGCCTAATTTAATGTCCTTATTACTGTGCTAGCAACACATTAACATAGCTCGACATAACTCCTGCTTGTGATTTAAGAGAATCTCCGCTCTTATAGTCTTTTACAACACTAACTGATAATATGATAATAATCTGTAATATTTACAACGTAGAGCAGTATAATATATATAGAATTATGCAGATAGACAATTAGACGTATTTTATTGCTTCATTTTGGGGCGAAGTGTTATAAGGTTAGCCAAATTATATTACGATATGATTAAAAGTGAATAATTACAAGATAACCCGAAGGTTTTCTAAAGAATCTAAGCTCGTTTTTGAGAACATAAACTCAGTGATGGTATTAGTGTATTATTAATATTACATGTTCAATCAGAATATTCAATCAATTATAATTCTATTTTTCATAAAAATATTTAAAGGATTCCAGACCCAACACTTATTTTAGTTAACCTTATTTATATCGAGGTATGATTTATTAATTCATTTAGCTAAAACCTGAAAATAGCACCATAAAGTAGACTGATACAATTTTTATAGAAAAATAAAATTCAAAAAAGTTTGTTATCGAGAATTACAGTGAATTCTTCTTTTATTATACATTTAACTAAAAGTTAGATTTTAATTAATTACGAGCAGATAGATTTCATAAAATAACTTTGTATAATAAACCTCACTCTGGGCGGCATATATTTTGAATTTACACGTTCGCTTCTTAACGTAACACGATTTAAATGTTATACATACATCAAAATGAGATATACTTAATACTATAAAAATCTATATACAATTGTAATATCAAAGTAATTTAATATCTTGCTCTTTATATCTCTCTCTTCTATCATAAACACACCGACGTGCTTCTCGAGTGGTATAGGATTAAAAAGGGCATCACAAATCAAACGCATGCCTGGCTGCTTTAGAGTTTCGTAAAGTTTTATTACACCAATAGTTATTTATTAGACAAAAGCACGTTGAACTAACCTCAGGCCTGATCGTAAATCAAGTTATAATCCACTTTTGCATATGGGTATTTAATATATAGAGCCGACAAACCTATCTTCCTTATTTAGCAATATATGACTGTGCAAGCACACTGACTGAGACATACAAAAATGTTCCCAAATGAAATTCGACTATATAGATCGAACACTAAAGCATGTCTATTTGAAACTACTTGGAGTTGTAAATACTGTAAATATTAGCGACTTTGTATCAACTTATGTATACTATAGGTAATGAAAATGAAATCTATTGGTTCTTTGTTATTCCTCTGTCTATATATGTACCCATTTATTGTACCTATTTGGGAGTTTAAACCCGAAAGAATTATTACGGTCTCACTGTGTATAACGAAATCTCTTTATTCTACTGTGAAAATACAAATATAGACCATTCAATAATTCATTTGTCGTTTTTTCATACAAGACAAAAGTAGGTTTTATATATAGCACATGAATGAAAAACTTTGTGAATACTGCTCACATATAAATAAGTAGTTCCTATATATACCCAATCCATTCAAAGTTTAATATATATGCTCTATACTTTTATATTTGCAATTTCTAAAACTGAAATTCATTCAAAATTGTAATTATAATGAATGTTTTTCAACTGAAATATAAGACATTATGTCTTTATAGTATTGCTAAATTTTTGATCAAAAAACAAACTGTTTATCTCTTGATAAATTATCAAATTTTAACATGTTCATCATTTATAATTAGTGAAACTGAATTAATCAATAAAATGAAAAGAGAGGTGAACTCTTTTCTATAGATAGGAAATCATATTTCTGTGTTTTAAACATTTCGACTTAAAACAAAATAGACTAAATTTTATTCTTTAACTTTGAAAACGTGGAATTGCATTGATTATCTTTGAACACGTGGAATTGTATTGATTATCTTTGAAAACGTGGAATTGTATTGATAATCTTTGAACACGTGGAATTGTGACCATCATTTTAAAAGACGTATTTTCTTTAAATATGAAAGTTTTAATCAAAATAATCAATTCTACATGTTGAAAATAATTCAAATAAATTAATTAAATCTGAATTTGAAAGTTGATTAATATAAAAAGTTGACTTTATTTTAATTTTATTTCCTTATTTTAACAACATATGAATAATCCTTCAATACTTTTTATTAAAATAAATTAGAACGCAAGGTTGATGAATCTTTCCTATATCTACTAAATAAACCCAAGATACCTCATTTTTTATTTCAAATGGTTGCTTGGGGAACATTAAATTAACTTAACTGATAAAGATCTTCTTAAATGATTGGGGATGGATTATTGTAGGGAGGGAAATAGTCATGAATGTATAGGGAGGAGGGAAAATTTATAGGAATAAAAATGTTTCGGCTTAACTCCAAAGAGAAATGGCGATTTTATGTGAATAACTAGCTTATTCTTTTCTGTGTTGTCATTAGTAACATAGTTAGGTGCTCTCGGATGATAAATATCGCTGATTCCAAGAGAATATAGATGCCAGAATTTATAGTATATCGCAAGAGAGATACATTCCCCCTGAAGTAAGAATAATACAATGTATCGCTTAAAGAACAAGTACAGAAACAACTACACATATAGGGGGAAGGGCTCTTGGATTTTGTAAATAACTCCAAGATAAAACGATACGTTATGAAGCTTTAATTAGATAACTATACTTTGTACTGATATCGCTCAAGTTCCCAACGCTTAAATCAATATGGCAGACTGATTTATGTTTACCAAATAATAAAAAAAAATTTAAAATAATTTAATGTATCCATTTGATTTTATTTTCTCATAAAAAGAACACTTCAAGTGAATTTCTAAGTAATAAATTAATAAAATGTATCCATTAATTAATAAATACATTATTACTTACTACTAGAAGTAGTAGAAATAGAAAGAAGTATTTATTATAAGTTGCATAAATATTTAAGTGATTCAAAAATTATTTAATTATGATATTTTGTATTAAAAGCATTCAAAAAAATATAAAGACACATCCAGTACTCAAAAGATATTCCTGCACTTTGTAAAAAAATAATGATAACATTTTTTTCCAGGCAGCAAAAAGTATGGTAATAATGATATATTATGGGTATATTTAAATACTTTACTATGGGCTGGCCACAATCTTCATAAATATTAATATATTGTCATAAAAATAGTGGCGTATAATGTAACAATCTAGCTATATACGTACGCAGTATTTGTATGCTTTCATATAACTTTTGCTTTAAGTGGGTAAGTGGGTAAGGGTAAGGTCGCTGCCTTCAAACCAGAAGATAGTGAGTTCGAATCTCGGTAAGTACTCCTGGCTTTAATGTAATGTTTAGCGCTGCCGTATTGTTCAATCAATTTAGATGGTCAAAGCTCTATCGTCTAATTAATTAAAATGTTTTGATAATGATATCTATGTCCCTAGACGAGCTTTTAGCATACCGTGTTATAAGAGTGAAGTTTAAAATTTCTCTATGATGTGTATGGATGAGTTACAGAAATATGGAATGAATACAGTAATGAGAGTTTTAAAACAAATTTGAAAAAATTCCATTATTCGACAATCAAACTTATTCCAAACACTAACTAAAATGTAAGAATAAATAAATGTAGATTATAAATTCCAAGATTTTTTACAATACCTTTTACTAAATTTTCTAAATTCCAAGACTCTTCTATAATATGCTGGAATAGATTTTTGCAATTTCAAGACTTTTCCAGTTTTCAAAACGTATTCGAACCCTGACAATATAACAAACAGACTCCTAATTCCGGAAACTTTAAATCTGTAAAAATGGACCGGTTACATAAATAAATATAAAAACTTGGTTAAACGTTCATTTGAGAATGTTTATTTCTTCTATATTTATCAGAATTTATGTATCTACTACTTGTGAATATGTTAGTAACATGACAAAAGTGTTACAATTATAATAGATGTTTGGTCGCATGTAAAAGGGTAAGTACTTAACCCGGTAACAAATTTACTAAGTGTTAAATATAATCAAAGGATAAATCTTTGCCGTTGTTGGTTGTCCACTCCATCAATTGTCAGAGAAATAAATGAAATATATGAATTGGAGGGACTTGAGGTGTTCACCCTGACACATATAATTGACCGTCGGTTATCTAAGATTGTGGAGTAACTTGCTCATGTTTGACATGCCACATTGCACAATCTTGATGATTATGTATATTGTATATCATATAGCTGTTTATTGCAAAAATCTGTTCCAGTAATTATAACATGCCAGATTGTTTACATACACAATTTATACTGACAAAAAAAAAAATTTTTATTTAACAAAATAAATTTTGACAATTGAGAAAATCGTTTCCATTAGATGAATTTGATTTGAAGAGTTTTATCAAATTTTGTTTGTCAAAGCTTATTCCTTGTTGCTAACAGAAGTATCGCTAACGGCTATATTTATAAATCAATATCTTGAGTCTCTGTTAAAAATAATGAAATATTAAACTTTCAAAAATAATTGTGATATCTAGGAAATAATTATCTATATTTGAAAACAGGGAAAGAATCTTTCACGCCTTGTCAAAGAGGTCACGTGATAATTAGGAATGAATTTGATTTAGTGGAAAGTTGCATTCTATTGTGGAGTATACAATATCTAATCATTGCATTGGTGACCTCTGGAATGGTTGAAGCGACTAATGAAGAATAGCTTCGGGTAAATAAATTTACGATAAATTACACTGGTACAGTCAGAAGACGGTATCTTGATAGTAAAAGTTGAAGGGTAAGTGACACGTTATGCCATTCACCAAGACAGAAATCTAAATTGATTACGTATAAAATATGACGTTGATATACCTTAGTACATAAAATAATTTATGACTTGCTAGTCTTCATAACAAATCAAGGACAATGTTTACAATTTTATTCTAAGCTTAATTAAATAATTTATATTGAAAACAGTTTTATAACAAGTTTGATAGCACTATTTCAAAAAATGGACCAATCATAGTAATACATTCTTAATAATTAAAATACTAAAAAATGAAATAATATATAGAATAACAATATAAATAGTCTGTTGAAGTGTGCTCAATACAACAGGTCTAGAACATGACAGAATGAAGAGTGTTGAAGTGTGCTCAATACAACAGGTCTAGAACATGACAGAATGATGACAGAATGAAGAGTGTTGAAGTGTGCTCAATACAACAGGTCTAGAACATGACAGAATGATGACAGAATGAAGAGTGTTGAAGTGTGCTCAATACAACAGGTCTAAAACATGAACAGAATGAAGAGTGTTGAAGTGTGCTCAATACAACAGGTCTAGAACATGAACAGATTGAAGAGTGTTGAAATGTGCTCAATACAACAGGTCTAGAACATGAACAGAATGAAGAGTGTTGAAGTGTGCTCAATACAACTGGTCTAGAAC